>JAVVLW010005250.1:0-25406 GCA_034401795.1 Chaetoderma sp. LZ-2023a
TAGCAACCAGGCATCTTTCCACTGGACCACCGTTCCAAGACCAAAAGTCAACGATTGGCCGACCAGCTTTCACATGTCTGATATACTGACACACTGACGATTCATATGGGACTATCTGTGGATGCATCTGTCACAATCAATCCTAGGCTTTTACGCCTATTGTACTCTGACTCCAGCACGGCTCTGGCAGTATATGTATTTTTATTTTATTGACGCACTGGCAACGTGCGGCTTCAATTTCCATGTGCTAACTTAGCCGACAGTGATGCACCCGTTAGTTTAATTTGTTGATCACCATCTCCCGGTCGGGGGATCGAACCGCCATTCTGCAACTCCGCATAGCATCAGCAACCAGGCATCTTTCCACTGGATGACCGCACCAAGACTAAAAGTCAAGGATTGGCCGACCAGCTTTCACATGTCTGATATACTGACACACTGACGATTCATATGGGACTATCTGTGGGTGCATCTGTCACAATCAATCCTAGGCTTTTACGCCTATTGTACTCTGACTCCAGCACGGCTCTGGCAGTATATGTATTTTTATTTTATTGACGCACTGGCAAAGTGCGGCTTCAATTTCCATGTGCTAACTTAGCCGACAGTGATGCACCCGTTAGTTTAATTTGTTGATCACCATCTCCCGGTCGAGGGATCGAACCGCCATTCTGCAACTCCGCATAGCATCAGCAACCAGGCATCTTTCCACTGGACCACCGCACCAAGACTAAAAGTCAAGGATTGGCCGACCAGCTTTCACATGTCTGATATACTGACACACTGACGATTCATATGGGACTATCTGTGGATGCATCTGTCACAATCATTCCTAGGCTTTTACGCCTATTGTACTCTGACTCCAGCACGGCTCTGGCAGTATATGTATTTTTATTTTATTGACGCACTGGCAACGTGCGGCTTCAATTTCCATGTGCTAACTTAGCCGACAGTGATGCACCCGTTAGTTTAATTTGTTGATCACCATCTCCCGGTCGAGGGATCGAACCGCCATTCTGCAACTCCGCATAGCATCAGCAACCAGGCATCTTTCCACTGGACCACCGCACCAAGACTAAAAGTCAAGGATTAGCCGACCAGCTTTCACATGTCTGATATACTGACACACTGACGATTCATATGGGACTATCTGTGGATGCATCTGTCACAATCAATCCTAGGCTTTTACGCCTATTGTACTCTGACTCCAGCACGGCTCTGGCAGTATATGTATTTTTTTTTTATTGACGCACTGGCAACGTGCTGCTTCAATTTCCATGTGCTAACTTAGCCGACAGTGATGCACCCATTAGTTTAATTTGTTGATCACCATCTCCCGGTCGGGGGATCGAACCGCCATTCTGCAACTCCGCATAGCATTAGCAACCAGGCATCTTTCCACTGGACCACCGTTCCAAGACCAAAAGTCAACGATTGGCCGACCAGCTTTCACATGTCTGATATACTGACACACTGACAATTCATATGGGACTATCTGTGGATGCATCTGTCACAATCAATCCTAGGCTTTTACGCCTATTGTACTCTGACTCCAGCACGGCTCTGGCAGTATATGTATTTTTATTTTATTGACGCACTGGCAACGTGCGGCTTCAATTTCCATGTGCTAACTTAGCCGACAGTGATGCACCCGTTAGTTTAATTTGTTGATCACCATCTCCCGGTCGGGGGATCGAACCGCCATTCTGCAACTCCGCATAGCATCAGCAACCAGGCATCTTTCCACTGGATGACCGCACCAAGACTAAAAGTCAAGGATTGGCCGACCAGCTTTCACATGTCTGATATACTGACACACTGACGATTCATATGGGACTATCTGTGGGTGCATCTGTCACAATCAATCCTAGGCTTTTACGCCTATTGTACTCTGACTCCAGCACGGCTCTGGCAGTATATGTATTTTTATTTTATTGACGCACTGGCAAAGTGCGGCTTCAATTTCCATGTGCTAACTTAGCCGACAGTGATGCACCCGTTAGTTTAATTTGTTGATCACCATATCCCGGTCGAGGGATCGAACCGCCATTCTGCAACTCCGCATAGCATCAGCAACCAGGCATCTTTCCACTGGACCACCGCACCAAGACTAAAAGTCAAGGATTGGCCGACCAGCTTTCACATGTCTGATATACTGACACACTGACGATTCATATGGGACTATCTGTGGATGCATCTGTCACAATCATTCCTAGGCTTTTACGCCTATTGTACTCTGACTCCAGCACGGCTCTGGCAGTATATGTATTTTTATTTTATTGACGCACTGGCAACGTGCGGCTTCAATTTCCATGTGCTAACTTAGCCGACAGTGATGCACCCGTTAGTTTAATTTGTTGATCACCATCTCCCGGTCGAGGGATCGAACCGCCATTCTGCAACTCCGCATAGCATCAGCAACCAGGCATCTTTCCACTGGACCACCGCACCAAGACTAAAAGTCAAGGATTAGCCGACCAGCTTTCACATGTCTGATATACTGACACACTGACGATTCATATGGGACTATCTGTGGATGCATCTGTCACAATCAATCCTAGGCTTTTACGCCTATTGTACTCTGACTCCAGCACGGCTCTGGCAGTATATGTATTTTTTTTTTATTGACGCACTGGCAACGTGCTGCTTCAATTTCCATGTGCTAACTTAGCCGACAGTGATGCACCCATTAGTTTAATTTGTTGATCACCATCTCCCGGTCGGGGGATCGAACCGCCATTCTGCAACTCCGCATAGCATCAGCAACCAGGCATCTTTCCACTGGACCACCGCGCCAAGACTAAAAGTCAAGGATTGGCCGACCAGCTTTCACATGTCTGATATACTGACACACTGACGCCTATTGTACTCTGACTCCAGCACGGCTCTGGCAGTATATGTATTTTTATTTTATTGACGCACTGGCAACGTGCGGCTTCAATTTCCATGTGCTAACTTAGCCGACAGTGATGCACCCGTTAGTTTAATTTGTTGATCACCATCTCCCGGTCGGGGGATCGAACCGCCATTCTGCAACTCCGCATAGCATCAGCAACCAGGCATCTTTCCACTGGACCACCGCGCCAAGACTAAAAGTCAAGGATTGGCCGACCAGCTTTCACATGTCTGATATACTGACACACTGACGCCTATTGTACTCTGACTCCAGCACGGCTCTGGCAGTATATGTATTTTTATTTTATTGACGCACTGGCAACGTGCGGCTTCAATTTCCATGTGCTAACTTAGCCGACAGTGATGCACCCGTTAGTTTAATTTGTTGATCACCATCTCCCGGTCGGGGGATCGAACCGCCATTCTGCAACTCCGCATAGCATCAGCAACCAGGCATCTTTCCACTGGACCACCGCACCAAGACTAAAAGTCAAGGATTGGCCGACCAGCTTTCACATGTCTGATATACTGACACACTGACGATTCATATGGGACTATCTGTGGATGCATCTGTCACAATCAATCCTAGGCTTTTACGCCTATTGTACTCTGACTCCAGCACGGCTCTGGCAGTATATCTATTTTTATTTTATTGACGCACTGGCAACGTGCGGCTTCAATTTCCATGTGCTAACTTAGCGACAGTGATGCACCCGTTAGTTTAATTTGTTGATCACCATCTCCCGGTCGGGGGATCGAACCGCCATTCTGCAACTCCGCATAGCATCAGCAACCAGGCATCTTTCCACTGGACCACCGCACCAAGACTAAAAGTCAAGGATTGGCCGACCAGCTTTCACATGTCTGATATACTGACACACTGACGATTCATATGGGACTATCTGTGGGTGCATCTGTCACAATCAATCCTAGGCTTTTACGCCTATTGTACTCTGACTCCAGCACGGCTCTGGCAGTATATGTATTTTTATTTTATTGACGCACTGGCAACGTGCTGCTTCAATTTCCATGTGCTAACTTAGCCGACAGTGATGCACCCGTTAGTTTAATTTGTTGATCACCATCTCCCAGTCGGGGGATCGAACCGCCATTCTGCAACTCCGCATAGCATCAGCAACCAGGCATCTTTCCACTGGACCACCGCACCAAGACTAAAAGTCAAGGATTGGCCGACCAGCTTTCACATGTCTGATATACTGACACACTGACGATTCATATGGGACTATCTGTGGATGCATCTGTCACAATCAATCCTAGGCTTTTACGCCTATTGTACTCTGACTCCAGCACGGCTCTGGCAGTATATGTATTTTTAATTTATTGACGCACTGGCAACGTGCGGCTTCAATTTCCATGTGCTAACTTAGCCGACAGTGATGCACCCGTTAGTTTAATTTGTTGATCACCATCTCCCGGTCGGGGGATCGAACCGCCATTCTGCAACTCCGCATAGCATCAGCAACCAGGCATCTTTCCACTGGACCACCGCACCAAGACCAAAAGTCAAGGATTGGCCGACCAGCTCTCACATGTCTGATATACTGACACACTGACGATTCATATGGGACTATCTGTGGATGCATCCGTCACAATCAATCCTAGGCTTTAACGCCTATTGTACTCTGACTCCAGCACGGCTCTGGCAGTATATGTATTTTTATTTTATTGACGCACTGGCAACGTGCGGCTTCAATTTCCATGTGCTAACTTAGCCGACAGTGATGCACCCGTTAGTTTAATTTGTTGATCACCATCTCCCGGTCGAGGGATCGAACCGCCATTCTGCAACTCCGCATAGCATCAGCAACCAGGCATCTTTCCACTGGACCACCGCACCAAGACTAAAAGTCAAGGATTGGCCGACCAGCTTTCACATGTCTGATATACTGACACACTGACGATTCATATGGGACTATCTGTGGATGCATCTGTCACAATCATTCCTAGGCTTTTACGCCTATTGTACTCTGACTCCAGCACGGCTCTGGCAGTATATGTATTTTTATTTTATTGACGCACTGGCAACGTGCGGCTTCAATTTCCATGTGCTAACTTAGCCGACAGTGATGCACCCGTTAGTTTAATTTGTTGATCACCATCTCCCGGTCGAGGGATCGAACCGCCATTCTGCAACTCCGCATAGCATCAGCAACCAGGCATCTTTCCACTGGACCACCGCACCAAGACTAAAAGTCAAGGATTGGCCGACCAGCTTTCACATGTCTGATATACTGACACACTGACGATTCATATGGGACTATCTGTGGATGCATCTGTCACAATCAATCCTAGGCTTTTACGCCTATTGTACTCTGACTCCAGCACGGCTCTGGCAGTATATGTATTTTTTTTTTATTGACGCACTGGCAACGTGCTGCTTCAATTTCCATGTGCTAACTTAGCCGACAGTGATGCACCCGTTAGTTTAATTTGTTGATCACCATCTCCCGGTCGGGGGATCGAACCGCCATTCTGCAACTCCGCATAGCATCAGCAACCAGGCATCTTTCCACTGGACCACCGCGCCAAGACTAAAAGTCAAGGATTGGCCGACCAGCTTTCACATGTCTGATATACTGACACACTGACGATTCATATGGGACTATCTGTGGATGCATCTGTCACAATCAATCCTAGGCTTTTACGCCTATTGTACTCTGACTCCAGCACGGCTCTGGCAGTATATGTATTTTTTTTTTATTGACGCACTGGCAACGTGCTGCTTCAATTTCCATGTGCTAACTTAGCCGACAGTGATGCACCCGTTAGTTTAATTTGTTGATCACCATCTCCCGGTCGGGGGATCGAACCGGCATTCTGCAACTCCGCATAGCATCAGCAACCAGGCATCTTTCCACTGGACCACCGCGCCAAGACTAAAAGTCAAGGATTGGCCGACCAGCTTTCACATGTCTGATATACTGACACACTGACGCCTATTGTACTCTGACTCCAGCACGGCTCTGGCAGTATATGTATTTTTATTTTATTGACGCACTGGCAACGTGCGGCTTCAATTTCCATGTGCTAACTTAGCCGACAGTGATGCACCCGTTAGTTTAATTTGTTGATCACCATCTCCCGGTCGGGGGATCGAACCGCCATTCTGCAACTCCGCATAGCATCAGCAACCATGCATCTTTCCACTGGACCACCGCACCAAGACTAAAAGTCAAGGATTGGCCGACCAGCTTTCACATGTCTGATATACTGACACACTGACGATTCATATGGGACTATCTGTGGATGCATCTGTCACAATCAATCCTAGGCTTTTACGCCTATTGTACTCTGACTCCAGCACGGCTCTGGCAGTATATCTATTTTTATTTTATTGACGCACTGGCAACGTGCGGCTTCAATTTCCATGTGCTAACTTAGCGACAGTGATGCACCCGTTAGTTTAATTTGTTGATCACCATCTCCCGGTCGGGGGATCGAACCGCCATTCTGCAACTCCGCATAGCATCAGCAACCAGGCATCTTTCCACTGGACCACCGCACCAAGACTAAAAGTCAAGGATTGGCCGACCAGCTTTCACATGTCTGATATACTGACACACTGACGATTCATATGGGACTATCTGTGGGTGCATCTGTCACAATCAATCCTAGGCTTTTACGCCTATTGTACTCTGACTCCAGCACGGCTCTGGCAGTATATGTATTTTTATTTTATTGACGCACTGGCAACGTGCTGCTTCAATTTCCATGTGCTAACTTAGCCGACAGTGATGCACCCGTTAGTTTAATTTGTTGATCACCATCTCCCAGTCGGGGGATCGAACCGCCATTCTGCAACTCCGCATAGCATCAGCAACCAGGCATCTTTCCACTGGACCACCGCACCAAGACTAAAAGTCAAGGATTGGCCGACCAGCTTTCACATGTCTGATATACTGACACACTGACGATTCATATGGGACTATCTGTGGATGCATCTGTCACAATCAATCCTAGGCTTTTACGCCTATTGTACTCTGACTCCAGCACGGCTCTGGCAGTATATGTATTTTTAATTTATTGACGCACTGGCAACGTGCGGCTTCAATTTCCATGTGCTAACTTAGCCGACAGTGATGCACCCGTTAGTTTAATTTGTTGATCACCATCTCCCGGTCGGGGCATCGAACCGCCATTCTGCAACTCCGCATAGCATCAGCAACCAGGCATCTTTCGACTGGACCACCGCACCAAGACTAAAAGTCAAGGATTGGCCGACCAGCTTTCACATGTCTGATATACTGACACACTGACGATTCATATGGGACTATCTGTGGATGCATCTGTCACAATCAATCCTAGGCTTTTACGCCTATTGTACTCTGACTCCAGCACGGCTCTGGCAGTATATGTATTTTTAATTTATTGACGCACTGGCAACGTGCGGCTTCAATTTCCATGTGCTAACTTAGCCGACAGTGATGCACCCGTTAGTTTAATTTGTTGATCACCATCTCCCGGTCGGGGCATCGAACCGCCATTCTGCAACTCCGCATAGCATCAGCAACCAGGCATCTTTCGACTGGACCACCGCACCAAGACCAAAAGTCAAGGATTGGCCGACCAGCTTTCACATGTCTGATATACTGACACAGTGACGATTCATATGGGACTATCTGTGGATGCATCTGTCACAATCAATCCTAGGCTTTTACGCCTATTGTACTCTGACTCCAGCACGGCTCTGGCAGTATATCTATTTTTATTTTATTGACGCACTGGCAACGTGCGGCTTCAATTTCCATGTGCTAACTTAGCGACAGTGATGCACCCGTTAGTTTAATTTGTTGATCACCATCTCCCGGTCGGGGGATCGAACCGCCATTCTGCAACTCCGCATAGCATCAGCAACCAGGCATCTTTCCACTGGACCACCGCACCAAGACTAAAAGCCAAGGATTGGCCGACCAGCTTTCACATGTCTGATATACTGACACACTGACGATTCATATGGGACTATCTGTGGGTGCATCTGTCACAATCAATCCTAGGCTTTTACGCCTATTGTACTCTGACTCCAGCACGGCTCTGGCAGTATATGTATTTTTATTTTATTGACGCACTGGCAACGTGCGGCTTCAATTTCCATGTGCTAACTTAGCCGACAGTGATGCACCCGTTAGTTTAATTTGTTGATCACCATCTCCCGGTCGGGGGATCGAACCGCCATTCTGCAACTCCGCATAGCATCAGCAACCAGGCATCTTTCCACTGGACCACCGCACCAAGACTAAAAGTCCAGGATTGGCCGACCAGCTTTCACATGTCTGATATACTGACACACTGACGATTCATATGGGACTATCTGTGGATGCATCTATCACAATCAATCCTAGGCTTTTACGCCTATTGTACTCTGACTCCAGCACGGCTCTGGCAGTATATCTATTTTTATTTTATTGACGCACTGGCAACGTGCGGCTTCAATTTCCATGTGCTAACTTAGCGACAGTGATGCACCCGTTAGTTTAATTTGTTGATCACCATCTCCCGGTCGGGGGATGGAACCGCCATTCTGCAACTCCGCATAGCATCAGCAACCAGGCATCTTTCCACTGGACCACCGCACCAAGACTAAAAGTCAAGGATTGGCCGACCAGCTTTCACATGTCTGATATACTGACACACTGACGATTCATATGGGACTATCTGTGGGTGCATCTGTCACAATCAATCCTAGGCTTTTACGCCTATTGTACTCTGACTCCAGCACGGCTCTGGCAGTATATGTATTTTTATTTTATTGACGCACTGGCAACGTGCTGCTTCAATTTCCATGTGCTAACTTAGCCGACAGTGATGCACCCATTAGTTTAATTTGTTGATCACCATCTCCCGGTCGGGGGATCGAACCGCCATTCTGCAACTCCGCATAGCATCAGCAACCAGGCATCTTTCCACTGGACCACCGCACCAAGACTAAAAGTCAAGGATTGGCCGACCAGCTTTCACATGTCTGATATACTGACACACTGACGATTCATATGGGACTATCTGTGGGTGCATCTGTCACAATCAATCCTAGGCTTTTACGCCTATTGTACTCTGACTCCAGCACGGCTCTGGCAGTATATGTATTTTTATTTTATTGACGCACTGGCAACGTGCTGCTTCAATTTCCATGTGCTAACTTAGCCGACAGTGATGCACCCATTAGTTTAATTTGTTGATCACCATCTCCCGGTCGGGGGATCGAACCGCCATTCTGCAACTCCGCATAGCATCAGCAACCAGGCATCTTTCCACTGGACCACCGCACCAAGACTAAAAGTCAAGGATTGGCCGACCAGCTTTCACATGTCTGATATACTGACACACTGACGATTCATATGGGACTATCTGTGGATGCATCTGTCACAATCAATCCTAGGCTTTTACGCCTATTGTACTCTGCTTCCAGCACGGCTCTGGCAGTATATGTATTTTTAATTTATTGACGCACTGGCAACGTGCGGATTCAATTTCCATGTGCTAACTTAGCCGACAATGATGCACCCGTTAGTTTAATTTGTTGATCACCATCTCCCGGTCGGGGGATCGAACCGCCATTCTGCAACTCCGCATAGCATCAGCAACCAGGCATCTTTCGACTGGACCACCGCACCAAGACCAAAAGTCAAGGATTGGCCGACCAGCTTTCACATGTCTGATATACTGACACACTGACGATTCATATGGGACTATCTGTGGATGCATCTGTCACAATCAATCCTAGGCTTTTACGCCTATTGTACTCTGACTCCAGCACGGCTCTGGCAGTATATGTATTTTTAATTTATTGACGCACTGGCAACGTGCGGATTCAATTTCCATGTGCTAACTTAGCCGACAGTGATGCACCCGTTAGTTTAATTTGTTGATCACCATCTCCCGGTCGGGGGATCGAACCGCCATTCTGCAACTCCGCATAGCATCAGCAACCAGGCATCTTTCGACTGGACCACCGCACCAAGACCAAAAGTCAAGGATTGGCCGACCAGCTTTCACATGTCTGATATACTGACACACTGACGATTCATATGGGACTATCTGTGGGTGCATCTGTCACAATCAATCCTAGGCTTTTACGCCTATTGTACTCTGACTCCAGCACGGCTCTGGCAGTATATGTATTTTTTTTTTATTGACGCACTGGCAACGTGCTGCTTCAATTTCCATGTGCTAACTTAGCCGACAGTGATGCACCCGTTAGTTTAATTTGTTGATCACCATCTCCCGGTCAGGGGATCGAACCGCCATTCTGCAACTCCGCATAGCATCAGCAACCAGGCATCTTTCCACTGGACCACCGCGCCAAGACTAAAAGTCAAGGATTGGCCGACCAGCTTTCACATGTCTGATATACTGACACACTGACGCCTATTGTACTCTGACTCCAGCACGGCTCTGGCAGTATATGTATTTTTATTTTATTGACGCACTGGCAACGTGCGGCTTCAATTTCCATGTGCTAACTTAGCCGACAGTGATGCACCCGTTAGTTTAATTTGTTGATCACCATCTCCCGGTCGGGGGATCGAACCGCCATTCTGCAACTCCGCATAGCATCAGCAACCAGGCATCTTTCCACTGGATGACCGCACCAAGACTAAAAGTCAAGGATTGGCCGACCAGCTTTCACATGTCTGATATACTGACACACTGACGATTCATATGGGACTATCTGTGGGTGCATCTGTCACAATCAATCCTAGGCTTTTACGCCTATTGTACTCTGACTCCAGCACGGCTCTGGCAGTATATGTATTTTTAATTTATTGACGCACTGGCAACGTGCGGCTTCAATTTCCATGTGCTAACTTAGCCGACAGTGATGCACCCGTTAGTTTAATTTGTTGATCACCATCTCCCGGTCGGGGCATCGAACCGCCATTCTGCAACTCCGCATAGCATCAGCAACCAGGCATCTTTCGACTGGACCACCGCACCAAGACTAAAAGTCAAGGATTGGCCGACCAGCTTTCACATGTCTGATATACTGACACACTGACGATTCATATGGGACTATCTGTGGATGCATCTGTCACAATCAATCCTAGGCTTTTACGCCTATTGTACTCTGACTCCAGCACGGCTCTGGCAGTATATGTATTTTTAATTTATTGACGCACTGGCAACGTGCGGCTTCAATTTCCATGTGCTAACTTAGCCGACAGTGATGCACCCGTTAGTTTAATTTGTTGATCACCATCTCCCGGTCGGGGCATCGAACCGCCATTCTGCAACTCCGCATAGCATCAGCAACCAGGCATCTTTCGACTGGACCACCGCACCAAGACCAAAAGTCAAGGATTGGCCGACCAGCTTTCACATGTCTGATATACTGACACAGTGACGATTCATATGGGACTATCTGTGGATGCATCTGTCACAATCAATCCTAGGCTTTTACGCCTATTGTACTCTGACTCCAGCACGGCTCTGGCAGTATATCTATTTTTATTTTATTGACGCACTGGCAACATGCGGCTTCAATTTCCATGTGCTAACTTAGCGACAGTGATGCACCCGTTAGTTTAATTTGTTGATCACCATCTCCCGGTCGGGGGATCGAACCGCCATTCTGCAACTCCGCATAGCATCAGCAACCAGGCATCTTTCCACTGGACCACCGCACCAAGACTAAAAGCCAAGGATTGGCCGACCAGCTTTCACATGTCTGATATACTGACACACTGACGATTCATATGGGACTATCTGTGGGTGCATCTGTCACAATCAATCCTAGGCTTTTACGCCTATTGTACTCTGACTCCAGCACGGCTCTGGCAGTATATGTATTTTTATTTTATTGACGCACTGGCAACGTGCGGCTTCAATTTCCATGTGCTAACTTAGCCGACAGTGATGCACCCGTTAGTTTAATTTGTTGATCACCATCTCCCGGTCGGGGGATCGAACCGCCATTCTGCAACTCCGCATAGCATCAGCAACCAGGCATCTTTCCACTGGACCACCGCACCAAGACTAAAAGTCAAGGATTGGCCGACCAGCTTTCACATGTCTGATATACTGACACACTGACGATTCATATGGGACTATCTGTGGATGCATCTATCACAATCAATCCTAGGGTTTTACGCCTATTGTACTCTGACTCCAGCACGGCTCTGGCAGTATATCTATTTTTATTTTATTGACGCACTGGCAACGTGCGGCTTCAATTTCCATGTGCTAACTTAGCGACAGTGATGCACCCGTTAGTTTAATTTGTTGATCACCATCTCCCGGTCGGGGGATCGAACCGCCATTCTGCAACTCCGCATAGCATCAGCAACCAGGCATCTTTCCACTGGACCACCGCACTAAGACTAAAAGTCAAGGATTGGCCGACCAGCTTTCACATGTCTGATATACTGACACACTGACGATTCATATGGGACTATCTGTGGGTGCATCTGTCACAATCAATCCTAGGCTTTTACGCCTATTGTACTCTGACTCCAGCACGGCTCTGGCAGTATATGTATTTTTATTTTATTGACGCACTGGCAACGTGCTGCTTCAATTTCCATGTGCTAACTTAGCCGACAGTGATGCACCCATTAGTTTAATTTGTTGATCACCATCTCCCGGTCGGGGGATTGAACCGCCATTCTGCAACTCCGCATAGCATCAGCAACCAGGCATCTTTCCACTGGACCACCGCACCAAGACTAAAAGTCAAGGATTGGCCGACCAGCTTTCACATGTCTGATATACTGACACACTGACGATTCATATGGGACTATCTGTGGATGCATCTGTCACAATCAATCCTAGGCTTTTACGCCTATTGTACTCTGCTTCCAGCACGGCTCTGGCAGTATATGTATTTTTAATTTATTGACGCACTGGCAACGTGCGGATTCAATTTCCATGTGCTAACTTAGCCGACAATGATGCACCCGTTAGTTTAATTTGTTGATCACCATCTCCCGGTCGGGGGATCGAACCGCCATTCTGCAACTCCGCATAGCATCAGCAACCAGGCATCTTTCGACTGGACCACCGCACCAAGACCAAAAGTCAAGGATTGGCCGACCAGCTTTCACATGTCTGATATACTGACACACTGACGATTCATATGGGACTATCTGTGGATGCATCTGTCACAATCAATCCTAGGCTTTTACGCCTATTGTACTCTGCTTCCAGCACGGCTCTGGCAGTATATGTATTTTTAATTTATTGACGCACTGGCAACGTGCGGATTCAATTTCCATGTGCTAACTTAGCCGACAATGATGCACCCGTTAGTTTAATTTGTTGATCACCATCTCCCGGTCGGGGGATCGAACCGCCATTCTGCAACTCCGCATAGCATCAGCAACCAGGCATCTTTCGACTGGACCACCGCACCAAGACCAAAAGTCAAGGATTGGCCGACCAGCTTTCACATGTCTGATATACTGACACACTGACGATTCATATGGGACTATCTGTGGATGCATCTGTCACAATCATTCCTAGGCTTTTACGCCTATTGTACTCTGACTCCAGCACGGCTCTGGCAGTATATGTATTTTTATTTTATTGACGCACTGGCAACGTGCGGCTTCAATTTCCATGTGCTAACATAGCCGACAGTGATGCACCCGTTAGTTTAATTTGTTGATCACCATCTCCCGGTCGGGGGATTGAACCGCCATTCTGCAACTCCGCATAGCATCAGCAACCAGGCATCTTTCCACTGGACCACCGCACCAAGACTAAAAGTCAAGGATTGGCCGACCAGCTTTCACATGTCTGATATACTGACACACTGACGATTCATATGGGACTATCTGTGGATGCATCTGTCACAATCAATCCTAGGCTTTTACGCCTATTGTACTCTGCTTCCAGCACGGCTCTGGCAGTATATGTATTTTTAATTTATTGACGCACTGGCAACGTGCGGATTCAATTTCCATGTGCTAACTTAGCCGACAATGATGCACCCGTTAGTTTAATTTGTTGATCACCATCTCCCGGTCGGGGGATCGAACCGCCATTCTGCAACTCCGCATAGCATCAGCAACCAGGCATCTTTCGACTGGACCACCGCACCAAGACCAAAAGTCAAGGATTGGCCGACCAGCTTTCACATGTCTGATATACTGACACACTGACGATTCATATGGGACTATCTGTGGATGCATCTGTCACAATCATTCCTAGGCTTTTACGCCTATTGTACTCTGACTCCAGCACGGCTCTGGCAGTATATGTATTTTTATTTTATTGACGCACTGGCAACGTGCGGCTTCAATTTCCATGTGCTAACTTAGCCGACAGTGATGCACCCGTTAGTTTAATTTGTTGATCACCATCTCCCGGTCAGGGGATCGAACCGCCATTCTGCAACTCCGCATAGCATCAGCAACCAGGCATCTTTCCACTGGACCACCGCGCCAAGACTAAAAGTCAAGGATTGGCCGACCAGCTTTCACATGTCTGATATACTGACACACTGACGCCTATTGTACTCTGACTCCAGCACGGCTCTGGCAGTATATGTATTTTTATTTTATTGACGCACTGGCAACGTGCGGCTTCAATTTCCATGTGCTAACTTAGCCGACAGTGATGCACCCGTTAGTTTAATTTGTTGATCACCATCTCCCGGTCGGGGGATCGAACCGCCATTCTGCAACTCCGCATAGCATCAGCAACCAGGCATCTTTCCACTGGATGACCGCACCAAGACTAAAAGTCAAGGATTGGCCGACCAGCTTTCACATGTCTGATATACTGACACACTGACGATTCATATGGGACTATCTGTGGATGCATCTATCACAATCAATCCTAGGCTTTTACGCCTATTGTACTCTGACTCCAGCACGGCTCTGGCAGTATATCTATTTTTATTTTATTGACGCACTGGCAACGTGCGGCTTCAATTTCCATGTGCTAACTTAGCGACAGTGATGCACCCGTTAGTTTAATTTGTTGATCACCATCTCCCGGTCGGGGGATGGAACCGCCATTCTGCAACTCCGCATAGCATCAGCAACCAGGCATCTTTCCACTGGACCACCGCACCAAGACTAAAAGTCAAGGATTGGCCGACCAGCTTTCACATGTCTGATATACTGACACACTGACGATTCATATGGGACTATCTGTGGGTGCATCTGTCACAATCAATCCTAGGCTTTTACGCCTATTGTACTCTGACTCCAGCACGGCTCTGGCAGTATATGTATTTTTATTTTATTGACGCACTGGCAACGTGCTGCTTCAATTTCCATGTGCTAACTTAGCCGACAGTGATGCACCCATTAGTTTAATTTGTTGATCACCATCTCCCGGTCGGGGGATTGAACCGCCATTCTGCAACTCCGCATAGCATCAGCAACCAGGCATCTTTCCACTGGACCACCGCACCAAGACTAAAAGTCAAGGATTGGCCGACCAGCTTTCACATGTCTGATATACTGACACACTGACGATTCATATGGGACTATCTGTGGGTGCATCTGTCACAATCAATCCTAGGCTTTTACGCCTATTGTACTCTGACTCCAGCACGGCTCTGGCAGTATATGTATTTTTATTTTATTGACGCACTGGCAACGTGCTGCTTCAATTTCCATGTGCTAACTTAGCCGACAGTGATGCACCCATTAGTTTAATTTGTTGATCACCATCTCCCGGTCGGGGGATCGAACCGCCATTCTGCAACTCCGCATAGCATCAGCAACCAGGCATCTTTCCACTGGACCACCGCACCAAGACTAAAAGTCAAGGATTGGCCGACCAGCTTTCACATGTCTGATATACTGACACACTGACGATTCATATGGGACTATCTGTGGATGCATCTGTCACAATCAATCCTAGGCTTTTACGCCTATTGTACTCTGCTTCCAGCACGGCTCTGGCAGTATAAGTATTTTTAATTTATTGACGCACTGGCAACGTGCGGATTCAATTTCCATGTGCTAACTTAGCCGACAATGATGCACCCGTTAGTTTAATTTGTTGATCACCATCTCCCGGTCGGGGGATCGAACCGCCATTCTGCAACTCCGCATAGCATCAGCAACCAGGCATCTTTCGACTGGACCACCGCACCAAGACCAAAAGTCAAGGATTGGCCGACCAGCTTTCACATGTCTGATATACTGACACACTGACGATTCATATGGGACTATCTGTGGATGCATCTGTCACAATCAATCCTAGGCTTTTACGCCTATTGTACTCTGACTCCAGCACGGCTCTGGCAGTATATGTATTTTTAATTTATTGACGCACTGGCAACGTGCGGATTCAATTTCCATGTGCTAACTTAGCCGACAGTGATGCACCCGTTAGTTTAATTTGTTGATCACCATCTCCCGGTCGGGGGATCGAACCGCCATTCTGCAACTCCGCATAGCATCAGCAACCAGGCATCTTTCGACTGGACCACCGCACCAAGACCAAAAGTCAAGGATTGGCCGACCAGCTTTCACATGTCTGATATACTGACACACTGACGATTCATATGGGACTATCTGTGGGTGCATCTGTCACAATCAATCCTAGGCTTTTACGCCTATTGTACTCTGACTCCAGCACGGCTCTGGCAGTATATGTATTTTTTTTTTATTGACGCACTGGCAACGTGCTGCTTCAATTTCCATGTGCTAACTTAGCCGACAGTGATGCACCCGTTAGTTTAATTTGTTGATCACCATCTCCCGGTCAGGGGATCGAACCGCCATTCTGCAACTCCGCATAGCATCAGCAACCAGGCATCTTTCCACTGGACCACCGCGCCAAGACTAAAAGTCAAGGATTGGCCGACCAGCTTTCACATGTCTGATATACTGACACACTGACGCCTATTGTACTCTGACTCCAGCACGGCTCTGGCAGTATATGTATTTTTATTTTATTGACGCACTGGCAACGTGCGGCTTCAATTTCCATGTGCTAACTTAGCCGACAGTGATGCACCCGTTAGTTTAATTTGTTGATCACCATCTCCCGGTCGGGGGATCGAACCGCCATTCTGCAACTCCGCATAGCATCAGCAACCAGGCATCTTTCCACTGGATGACCGCACCAAGACTAAAAGTCAAGGATTGGCCGACCAGCTTTCACATGTCTGATATACTGACACACTGACGATTCATATGGGACTATCTGTGGGTGCATCTGTCACAATCAATCCTAGGCTTTTACGCCTATTGTACTCTGACTCCAGCACGGCTCTGGCAGTATATGTATTTTTAATTTATTGACGCACTGGCAACGTGCGGCTTCAATTTCCATGTGCTAACTTAGCCGACAGTGATGCACCCGTTAGTTTAATTTGTTGATCACCATCTCCCGGTCGGGGCATCGAACCGCCATTCTGCAACTCCGCATAGCATCAGCAACCAGGCATCTTTCGACTGGACCACCGCACCAAGACTAAAAGTCAAGGATTGGCCGACCAGCTTTCACATGTCTGATATACTGACACACTGACGATTCATATGGGACTATCTGTGGATGCATCTGTCACAATCAATCCTAGGCTTTTACGCCTATTGTACTCTGACTCCAGCACGGCTCTGGCAGTATATGTATTTTTAATTTATTGACGCACTGGCAACGTGCGGCTTCAATTTCCATGTGCTAACTTAGCCGACAGTGATGCACCCGTTAGTTTAATTTGTTGATCACCATCTCCCGGTCGGGGCATCGAACCGCCATTCTGCAACTCCGCATAGCATCAGCAACCAGGCATCTTTCGACTGGACCACCGCACCAAGACCAAAAGTCAAGGATTGGCCGACCAGCTTTCACATGTCTGATATACTGACACAGTGACGATTCATATGGGACTATCTGTGGATGCATCTGTCACAATCAATCCTAGGCTTTTACGCCTATTGTACTCTGACTCCAGCACGGCTCTGGCAGTATATCTATTTTTATTTTATTGACGCACTGGCAACATGCGGCTTCAATTTCCATGTGCTAACTTAGCGACAGTGATGCACCCGTTAGTTTAATTTGTTGATCACCATCTCCCGGTCGGGGGATCGAACCGCCATTCTGCAACTCCGCATAGCATCAGCAACCAGGCATCTTTCCACTGGACCACCGCACCAAGACTAAAAGCCAAGGATTGGCCGACCAGCTTTCACATGTCTGATATACTGACACACTGACGATTCATATGGGACTATCTGTGGGTGCATCTGTCACAATCAATCCTAGGCTTTTACGCCTATTGTACTCTGACTCCAGCACGGCTCTGGCAGTATATGTATTTTTATTTTATTGACGCACTGGCAACGTGCGGCTTCAATTTCCATGTGCTAACTTAGCCGACAGTGATGCACCCGTTAGTTTAATTTGTTGATCACCATCTCCCGGTCGGGGGATCGAACCGCCATTCTGCAACTCCGCATAGCATCAGCAACCAGGCATCTTTCCACTGGACCACCGCACCAAGACTAAAAGTCAAGGATTGGCCGACCAGCTTTCACATGTCTGATATACTGACACACTGACGATTCATATGGGACTATCTGTGGATGCATCTATCACAATCAATCCTAGGGTTTTACGCCTATTGTACTCTGACTCCAGCACGGCTCTGGCAGTATATCTATTTTTATTTTATTGACGCACTGGCAACGTGCGGCTTCAATTTCCATGTGCTAACTTAGCGACAGTGATGCACCCGTTAGTTTAATTTGTTGATCACCATCTCCCGGTCGGGGGATCGAACCGCCATTCTGCAACTCCGCATAGCATCAGCAACCAGGCATCTTTCCACTGGACCACCGCACCAAGACTAAAAGTCAAGGATTGGCCGACCAGCTTTCACATGTCTGATATACTGACACACTGACGATTCATATGGGACTATCTGTGGGTGCATCTGTCACAATCAATCCTAGGCTTTTACGCCTATTGTACTCTGACTCCAGCACGGCTCTGGCAGTATATGTATTTTTATTTTATTGACGCACTGGCAACGTGCTGCTTCAATTTCCATGTGCTAACTTAGCCGACAGTGATGCACCCATTAGTTTAATTTGTTGATCACCATCTCCCGGTCGGGGGATTGAACCGCCATTCTGCAACTCCGCATAGCATCAGCAACCAGGCATCTTTCCACTGGACCACCGCACCAAGACTAAAAGTCAAGGATTGGCCGACCAGCTTTCACATGTCTGATATACTGACACACTGACGATTCATATGGGACTATCTGTGGATGCATCTGTCACAATCAATCCTAGGCTTTTACGCCTATTGTACTCTGCTTCCAGCACGGCTCTGGCAGTATATGTATTTTTAATTTATTGACGCACTGGCAACGTGCGGATTCAATTTCCATGTGCTAACTTAGCCGACAATGATGCACCCGTTAGTTTAATTTGTTGATCACCATCTCCCGGTCGGGGGATCGAACCGCCATTCTGCAACTCCGCATAGCATCAGCAACCAGGCATCTTTCGACTGGACCACCGCACCAAGACCAAAAGTCAAGGATTGGCCGACCAGCTTTCACATGTCTGATATACTGACACACTGACGATTCATATGGGACTATCTGTGGATGCATCTGTCACAATCATTCCTAGGCTTTTACGCCTATTGTACTCTGACTCCAGCACGGCTCTGGCAGTATATGTATTTTTATTTTATTGACGCACTGGCAACGTGCGGCTTCAATTTCCATGTGCTAACTTAGCCGACAGTGATGCACCCGTTAGTTTAATTTGTTGATCACCATCTCCCGGTCAGGGGATCGAACCGCCATTCTGCAACTCCGCATAGCATCAGCAACCAGGCATCTTTCCACTGGACCACCGCGCCAAGACTAAAAGTCAAGGATTGGCCGACCAGCTTTCACATGTCTGATATACTGACACACTGACGCCTATTGTACTCTGACTCCAGCACGGCTCTGGCAGTATATGTATTTTTATTTTATTGACGCACTGGCAACGTGCGGCTTCAATTTCCATGTGCTAACTTAGCCGACAGTGATGCACCCGTTAGTTTAATTTGTTGATCACCATCTCCCGGTCGGGGGATCGAACCGCCATTCTGCAACTCCGCATAGCATCAGCAACCAGGCATCTTTCCACTGGATGACCGCACCAAGACTAAAAGTCAAGGATTGGCCGACCAGCTTTCACATGTCTGATATACTGACACACTGACGATTCATATGGGACTATCTGTGGGTGCATCTGTCACAATCAATCCTAGGCTTTTACGCCTATTGTACTCTGACTCCAGCACGGCTCTGGCAGTATATGTATTTTTAATTTATTGACGCACTGGCAACGTGCGGCTTCAATTTCCATGTGCTAACTTAGCCGACAGTGATGCACCCGTTAGTTTAATTTGTTGATCACCATCTCCCGGTCGGGGCATCGAACCGCCATTCTGCAACTCCGCATAGCATCAGCAACCAGGCATCTTTCGACTGGACCACCGCACCAAGACTAAAAGTCAAGGATTGGCCGACCAGCTTTCACATGTCTGATATACTGACACACTGACGATTCATATGGGACTATCTGTGGATGCATCTGTCACAATCAATCCTAGGCTTTTACGCCTATTGTACTCTGACTCCAGCACGGCTCTGGCAGTATATGTATTTTTAATTTATTGACGCACTGGCAACGTGCGGCTTCAATTTCCATGTGCTAACTTAGCCGACAGTGATGCACCCGTTAGTTTAATTTGTTGATCACCATCTCCCGGTCGGGGCATCGAACCGCCATTCTGCAACTCCGCATAGCATCAGCAACCAGGCATCTTTCGACTGGACCACCGCACCAAGACCAAAAGTCAAGGATTGGCCGACCAGCTTTCACATGTCTGATATACTGACACAGTGACGATTCATATGGGACTATCTGTGGATGCATCTGTCACAATCAATCCTAGGCTTTTACGCCTATTGTACTCTGACTCCAGCACGGCTCTGGCAGTATATCTATTTTTATTTTATTGACGCACTGGCAACATGCGGCTTCAATTTCCATGTGCTAACTTAGCGACAGTGATGCACCCGTTAGTTTAATTTGTTGATCACCATCTCCCGGTCGGGGGATCGAACCGCCATTCTGCAACTCCGCATAGCATCAGCAACCAGGCATCTTTCCACTGGACCACCGCACCAAGACTAAAAGCCAAGGATTGGCCGACCAGCTTTCACATGTCTGATATACTGACACACTGACGATTCATATGGGACTATCTGTGGGTGCATCTGTCACAATCAATCCTAGGCTTTTACGCCTATTGTACTCTGACTCCAGCACGGCTCTGGCAGTATATGTATTTTTATTTTATTGACGCACTGGCAACGTGCGGCTTCAATTTCCATGTGCTAACTTAGCCGACAGTGATGCACCCGTTAGTTTAATTTGTTGATCACCATCTCCCGGTCGGGGGATCGAACCGCCATTCTGCAACTCCGCATAGCATCAGCAACCAGGCATCTTTCCACTGGACCACCGCACCAAGACTAAAAGTCAAGGATTGGCCGACCAGCTTTCACATGTCTGATATACTGACACACTGACGATTCATATGGGACTATCTGTGGATGCATCTATCACAATCAATCCTAGGGTTTTACGCCTATTGTACTCTGACTCCAGCACGGCTCTGGCAGTATATCTATTTTTATTTTATTGACGCACTGGCAACGTGCGGCTTCAATTTCCATGTGCTAACTTAGCGACAGTGATGCACCCGTTAGTTTAATTTGTTGATCACCATCTCCCGGTCGGGGGATCGAACCGCCATTCTGCAACTCCGCATAGCATCAGCAACCAGGCATCTTTCCACTGGACCACCGCACCAAGACTAAAAGTCAAGGATTGGCCGACCAGCTTTCACATGTCTGATATACTGACACACTGACGATTCATATGGGACTATCTGTGGGTGCATCTGTCACAATCAATCCTAGGCTTTTACGCCTATTGTACTCTGACTCCAGCACGGCTCTGGCAGTATATGTATTTTTATTTTATTGACGCACTGGCAACGTGCTGCTTCAATTTCCATGTGCTAACTTAGCCGACAGTGATGCACCCATTAGTTTAATTTGTTGATCACCATCTCCCGGTCGGGGGATTGAACCGCCATTCTGCAACTCCGCATAGCATCAGCAACCAGGCATCTTTCCACTGGACCACCGCACCAAGACTAAAAGTCAAGGATTGGCCGACCAGCTTTCACATGTCTGATATACTGACACACTGACGATTCATATGGGACTATCTGTGGATGCATCTGTCACAATCAATCCTAGGCTTTTACGCCTATTGTACTCTGCTTCCAGCACGGCTCTGGCAGTATATGTATTTTTAATTTATTGACGCACTGGCAACGTGCGGATTCAATTTCCATGTGCTAACTTAGCCGACAATGATGCACCCGTTAGTTTAATTTGTTGATCACCATCTCCCGGTCGGGGGATCGAACCGCCATTCTGCAACTCCGCATAGCATCAGCAACCAGGCATCTTTCGACTGGACCACCGCACCAAGACCAAAAGTCAAGGATTGGCCGACCAGCTTTCACATGTCTGATATACTGACACACTGACGATTCATATGGGACTATCTGTGGATGCATCTGTCACAATCATTCCTAGGCTTTTACGCCTATTGTACTCTGACTCCAGCACGGCTCTGGCAGTATATGTATTTTTATTTTATTGACGCACTGGCAACGTGCGGCTTCAATTTCCATGTGCTAACTTAGCCGACAGTGATGCACCCGTTAGTTTAATTTGTTGATCACCATCTCCCGGTCGAGGGATCGAACCGCCATTCTGCAACTCCGCATAGCATCAGCAACCAGGCATCTTTCCACTGGACCACCGCACCAAGACTAAAAGTCAAGGATTGGCCGACCAGCTTTCACATGTCTGATATACTGACACACTGACGATTCATATGGGACTATCTGTGGATGCATCTGTCACAATCAATCCTAGGCTTTTACGCCTATTGTACTCTGACTCCAGCACGGCTCTGGCAGTATATGTATTTTTTTTTTATTGACGCACTGGCAACGTGCTGCTTCAATTTCCATGTGCTAACTTAGCCGACAGTGATGCACCCGTTAGTTTAATTTGTTGATCACCATCTCCCGGTCGGGGGATCGAACCGCCATTCTGCAACTCCGCATAGCATCAGCAACCAGGCATCTTTCCACTGGACCACCGCGCCAAGACTAAAAGTCAAGGATTGGCCGACCAGCTTTCACATGTCTGATATACTGACACACTGACGATTCATATGGGACTATCTGTGGATGCATCTGTCACAATCAATCCTAGGCTTTTACGCCTATTGTACTCTGACTCCAGCACGGCTCTGGCAGTATATGTATTTTTTTTTTATTGACGCACTGGCAACGTGCTGCTTCAATTTCCATGTGCTAACTTAGCCGACAGTGATGCACCCGTTAGTTTAATTTGTTGATCACCATCTCCCGGTCGGGGGATCGAACTGCCATTCTGCAACTCCGCATAGCATCAGCAACCAGGCATCTTTCCACTGGACCACCGCGCCAAGACTAAAAGTCAAGGATTGGCCGACCAGCTTTCACATGTCTGATATACTGACACACTGACGCCTATTGTACTCTGACTCCAGCACGGCTCTGGCAGTATATGTATTTTTATTTTATTGACGCACTGGCAAGGTGCGGCTTCAATTTCCATGTGCTAACTTAGCCGACAGTGATGCACCCGTTAGTTTAATTTGTTGATCACCATCTCCCGGTCGGGGGATCGAACCGCCATTCTGCAACTCCGCATAGCATCAGCAACCATGCATCTTTCCACTGGACCACCGCACCAAGACTAAAAGTCAAGGATTGGCCGACCAGCTTTCACATGTCTGATATACTGACACACTGACGATTCATATGGGACTATCTGTGGATGCATCTGTCACAATCAATCCTAGGCTTTTACGCCTATTGTACTCTGACTCCAGCACGGCTCTGGCAGTATATCTATTTTTATTTTATTGACGCACTGGCAACGTGCGGCTTCAATTTCCATGTGCTAACTTAGCGACAGTGATGCACCCGTTAGTTTAATTTGTTGATCACCATCTCCCGGTCGGGGGATCGAACCGCCATTCTGCAACTCCGCATAGCATCAGCAACCAGGCATCTTTCCACTGGACCACCGCACCAAGACTAAAAGTCAAGGATTGGCCGACCAGCTTTCACATGTCTGATATACTGACACACTGACGATTCATATGGGACTATCTGTGGGTGCATCTGTCACAATCAATCCTAGGCTTTTACGCCTATTGTACTCTGACTCCAGCACGGCTCTGGCAGTATATGTATTTTTATTTTATTGACGCACTGGCAACGTGCTGCTTCAATTTCCATGTGCTAACTTAGCCGACAGTGATGCACCCGTTAGTTTAATTTGTTGATCACCATCTCCCAGTCGGGGGATCGAACCGCCATTCTGCAACTCCGCATAGCATCAGCAACCAGGCATCTTTCCACTGGACCACCGCACCAAGACTAAAAGTCAAGGATTGGCCGACCAGCTTTCACATGTCTGATATACTGACACACTGACGATTCATATGGGACTATCTGTGGATGCATCTGTCACAATCAATCCTAGGCTTTTACGCCTATTGTACTCTGACTCCAGCACGGCTCTGGCAGTATATGTATTTTTAATTTATTGACGCACTGGCAACGTGCGGCTTCAATTTCCATGTGCTAACTTAGCCGACAGTGATGCACCCGTTAGTTTAATTTGTTGATCACCATCTCCCGGTCGGGGCATCGAACCGCCATTCTGCAACTCCGCATAGCATCAGCAACCAGGCATCTTTCGACTGGACCACCGCACCAAGACTAAAAGTCAAGGATTGGCCGACCAGCTTTCACATGTCTGATATACTGACACACTGACGATTCATATGGGACTATCTGTGGATGCATCTGTCACAATCAATCCTAGGCTTTTACGCCTATTGTACTCTGACTCCAGCACGGCTCTGGCAGTATATGTATTTTTAATTTATTGACGCACTGGCAACGTGCGGCTTCAATTTCCATGTGCTAACTTAGCCGACAGTGATGCACCCGTTAGTTTAATTTGTTGATCACCATCTCCCGGTCGGGGCATCGAACCGCCATTCTGCAACTCCGCATAGCATCAGCAACCAGGCATCTTTCGACTGGACCACCGCACCAAGACCAAAAGTCAAGGATTGGCCCGACCAGCTTTCACATGTCTGATATACTGACACAGTGACGATTCATATGGGACTATCTGTGGATGCATCTGTCACAATCAATCCTAGGCTTTTACGCCTATTGTACTCTGACTCCAGCACGGCTCTGGCAGTATATCTATTTTTATTTTATTGACGCACTGGCAACGTGCGGCTTCAATTTCCATGTGCTAACTTAGCGACAGTGATGCACCCGTTAGTTTAATTTGTTGATCACCATCTCCCGGTCGGGGGATCGAACAACACACGTGTCATGCG
>JAVVLW010005251.1:0-11890 GCA_034401795.1 Chaetoderma sp. LZ-2023a
CACGACGATGTTTATCCCTCAGTGTTCAGAAGTAGTAACAAATCATGTTACTGGGCAGAACTATAATTTTTCAGCATTAAGAATTGGTAAATTATTGTCCCAGGACTTAGAATCGACAATAAAATCAACTTTTCTCACTCACAATTGGTAAATGTTAGCTTTCAGGAGTTAGGTTTGGCAAATGGTCATCTCTCATGGCATGACATTTGTGAAATGCCATGCGTCAATGATCGGAATTGGTAACATATCATCCTTCAGTGTTCAGAAGTGGTAACAAATCATGTTTCAGTGGTAGAAATATCATTTTTCAGCATTAAGAATTTGTAAAGTATTGTCTTTCAGTACTTAGAATGAACAACAGGTCAGCTTTCCTCACTCACAATTGGTAAATGCTATCTTTCAGGCATTAGGCTTGACAAAACGTCATCTCTCATGCCATGGAATTTGTGAAATTACATGCATCAATGATCAGAATTGGCAACATATCATCCTTCAGTGTTCAGAAGTGGTAACAAATCATGTTTCAGGGGTAAAAATATGATTTTTTACCACTAAGAATTGGTAAATTATTGTTTTCCAGGGCTTAGAATTGACAACAAAATCAACTTTCCTCACTCATAATTCGTAAATGTCATCTTTTAGGTCTTATGTTTGGCAAAAGGTCATCTCTCGTGGCATGACATTTGTGAAATTCTATGCATAAAATGAGCAGGATTGGCAACATATCATCCTTCAGTGTTCAGAAGTGGTAACAAATCATGTTTCTGGGTAGAAATATCATTTTTCAGCACTAAGAATTAGCAAATTACTGTCCTTCACTGCTTAGAATTGACAACAGATCAACTTTCTTCACTAACAATTGGTAAATATCACCTTTCAGTGCTTAGAATTGACAACAGATACCACTCCAGGTACACTACATTTAAGTGAAAGTGTGTCAGGGTATGTAAACACACATTAAATACTGTCGTGGTTCAAATTTGATTTGATTGTTATGCAATCTAACGTTTGATTATGTTGTTCTGTATGGTTGTAGACCTGCTGCACTAGTTCATAACGCGGGGTCCATCAGTGCTTAATCAAATAAAACCCATGAATATTATAATATGTCGAGTGTAGCACTAAGACAGTGGCCGTGTTGGTCTTTGTTTTTCTAGCTTTCACATCAGCTAAAGACCTGGTAAGCTAGATATAAAATGTATTGCTTAAGATGTCATAATTGGAAAATAGATTTAATTCAGGCACACCCATGTACGATCAAAGTTGCCTATATTTATTTGAAAAATGTATGTCTTGGTATATGTAAATACATTGCATTCCGGCAAAAATGAGCGTCGTATGTATTAATGAATAATATACCAAAAGTGTGTGGATTATCACCTATCATACCAAGCTAAGTTTACGCCATCATAGATTGCTATATTTTAACATAATTTAATAACTTGATCACTATACTCATACTAACAGTGGAATATCAGAAGAAGAGGCAAATGACCCGAGGAAGTGACAGTAATCTTAGCTCAGTATATCATTTTAAAGTATCCACTTGTGATTCTCCTAGACTATATAGACGGGGTCTACGCTACACATAACACATGAGAAGGAAATTCGAAATCAGGTTGCACAGCAGATATTTTAGTAACTGCTGTACAAATGAACGTCATAAAGCATAAATTTACATCCAATATAACACTAAATAAGCGTGCCATTTTAAAAATAGGATATAGGGAAGAATAATGGGAAAATACGTGATTTAAATTATCAAGTGACGACTGTAAGGGAAATGTACGCTCTCATCAAATCAGTAATAAGCACAAAAGAGTGCGGTTTATAACAAATAAAATTATATATTTCCCACCTTCAAAATTGGCTAGGTTTTTTTTTTGTCATATGCCATTACTACTTCGCCATAAATCTACTGACAGACACTCTGTGGCAATTTTGCCAGGGTGCACCTAAAAATTTTTCTTAGATTCTTAGATTGACTGGAGTAGACCTACTCTATGGGTAATTATTTACATCACAACGGGTCTGATCTTTTATTCACCCCCATGTTTTGTTTAGTGCGGCACTCGGCATTGAGTCTTTCAATCTCTGTAGATGTACAATTTGTGGAACGTTCCGGGTCTGACACAGCATTTTTCTATTTTAAAATATCGGGTCTTTTCCTTTTCGCAGAGTGTTTGTGGTGGCGTGTCTGTATCTTATACTCGGGATTCTATATCAGGTATTCTATAAGAGGCAATCTGGTCGAAAAGCCATTCCTAATTCAGACTGCTGGTTTGCCTTACCCGGACTAACCAAGGTAAGATCCAGAATGAAGTCGTGAAAACAATTGATGATTTGATACTGCTATGTGTGTGCTTGCGTGCGTGAGTGTGTGCGTGCGTGCGTGTGTGCATGCGTGCTTGTGATATCGCAAGTCCTGCTTAAAGGAACTTTGGCCTCTGATTTCTGGATAGTTTTCTCAATGTTAGGGTTAACTACTCAACTTTATCAACTTTTATTCAAGTTTATCAAAAATATTTGGGTGAGTTGGCTGAGAATTTCTGCAATATGTGTTCAGCGTTTATATCTAATATTCCGCCAATGCAGGTTGCTGGTGTAGTACTGTACCAATACTGGGCCAATACTGTATGGTACTGGTTGAGTACCGGCCCAGTAATCTGCGTTTTCAGGATGCATTTCTTGCTTATTTGAATTTTACATCGAATCAATATAGAAATGATATGAATAATCTAAACACTTTAAGCGCTGAATTCCCTACACCTATATATAGGCAAACTGTTCAATATTTTGAAACTATTTTCACACGAACATGTTGCTTTCATAAGCAGCAACAACTGTCAGTCAAATTAGTCTCAGAATATC
Source organism: Chaetoderma sp. LZ-2023a (assembly GCA_034401795.1). NCBI lineage: Eukaryota > Metazoa > Mollusca > Caudofoveata > Chaetodermatida > Chaetodermatidae > Chaetoderma > Chaetoderma sp. LZ-2023a. The sequence continues at coordinate 2,872 of JAVVLW010005251.1, forward strand.
TAATATTTATTAAATCGTAAAGGATTTTGGTGATTTTGTGTTTCAGGTTCAAAGCATTAATTAATCTGTCCTGTAATAACTACTAATTATTTATAATATAATATATATATATATATAAGATCTCAATGTACCAATTAGTACGGAGCTTATTCGTGGCCCGTATTTATTTATTTATTATCCATTATTATTATTATTATTATTATTATTATTATTATTATTATTATTATTATTATTATTATTATTATTATTATCTCCAGGGCGGATTCCTCTTCGTGATACGACCGTGTACAGGCCGCGGGAAGAAATATGACAGCATATAGTTTAATGCAATGGACTTTTCCATTTTTAGCTATGTCCCGCCCATCTCTAGCTAAGCTCCGCCCGCACATCGATTGTGTTGGGATCGATTGATCTCTGAACTCCCTTGGCCATCAATTTCCAGAAAACTATACAGGTAAGCTGTTGAATATTTTGAAACTAATTTAACTGGGTGTTGTTGCTGCCTATGGCAGCAACAGCGCCCAGTCAAATTAATTTCAAAATATTCGACAGTATGTTTATAAAATAGTAGAGACATACAATTTGTACAACGTGTCGGACTATTAAGAGTTAAAGATGAGTATAGAAGCATTTATAACGTAATGATTATGACGTCATCCTACACGCTGCTTAGCTGATTATGACACCATATGACGTCATTATTCTGGAACGGTCCATTGATATCACATACATGTTCCTAATATGTACGACATAATAACCCCCCCCCCACACACACACACACCCACACCCCACCCCTTGTACTTACATTGCCATCAAGATTACTCTAATTCATTCCTACTAACAGCCAGCAATGACATTCAACCAACGTTATTACACCATTAATTAAGAGGTTTTATATTTATATATATATGTATTTATTGTATTTATCTCACTAAGAATTCATACAGAATTTGCTTTATTTAATTATAAATCATGTGCTTGTACAAATTCACCTTTCAATACATACAGTGCTGGATAAGTGACAATTATGGCATCTGTATTTTTTAAATATTACAAGATATTTCTTTAATTTCTGCTAACGTAGAATTATTGTCACTCAAATAGTAGTATGTCAGGGATTAAAATGATACCAACACCGAAATTTGAGGGTTGCCCTTCAGCGAATAACGTCTCACACCAACCTTCCCCCATCTTAAGATCACAGAATGTTTAATGGCTGAGAATTTAGTGGCCCACATGACTGTAGATACCTAACAGTGATAACAGATGAATGCATAAATAGAGACAAGCATCCACAGTAGTATATAATCTGCTCATCACTGATCAGCCTCGTGTGATAGAATCTAAACATCCATTTAGAGACAAACACCCCACAGTGATATACAGAGTGAATTAAGTTCGTGTGATAACAGAGGGAGTAAATCTTTTGCTCTAGTATCTGATGTCATAATCAAAGACTTAACATATTAGCTGACGTCACAATCAAAATGACAAAGAGCTCTCTATCGTGAAAGTTAAACAATCTGTCAAATTATAATTTATATGTCTTTTATACATTTACAAATTGTTTTGAATATTTTGAAACTAATTTGTCCGCAAGATGTAGGCATCAACTGCCGCGTATATCTCCAGAACACAGGAAGCTAGAATCACCAAATTTGGGACATATAATCATATTTCGGCTGGGTAGAGAAAGTCCAAGTTGCAGTTCAAAATGTCAAATACCTAGGTCATGGGGTCACCAAACGCATAGACTACAGGCACCATGTTCACGAAGAGTGGCTAACTTATATATCCGCCTAAATGCTTACATCTATTTAGAAGATGCGACTAAGTCGTATTCACAAAAAGGAGGCCAAATATTCATCCAATGTAGGCACATACAGATTTGGGCGGGTTTTTACTTAGCCCAGACTTACGTATGTTTTCAGACTTAAGTACCCTTCGTGAATATGGCCCTGGAATGCACATTCTTTGCCATAACTCTGCCAACATGTGCATAAACGAACAAGATTGAGGCGAGCAAATATCCCTAACATTCTGAACCTCAGCATAACAAATGAAACAACTATGATTTGTGAAATGGGACTCCAAAGTCCATTAGGTAAATGTGGTCACAGCTTTATTGTATTTGAATAAAAATGATATTCAATTGTACACAAGACAAAGCAACCCATAAAATGTTATGACAAAGTAAACTATGCTGAAATTAATCAGCGGCTAAATGATATCGACTGGGATGGCATGGTGGCAGCGCACAGGAATGTGAATACAAACTGGAAAAGGTTTCTCAAGATAGTGCTGGATATTGAAAACAAGTGTCAGTGAAATATTCAAAATCAGGGCTAAAGAGAAAAATAATCCATTCCCATTGGACAAGGAAATACTAGAAAAGATACAGACGAAAAATTCATTGTCGTGAAGGTTTACTCGAACTAAGGACCCAAACATAAGGAATAAATATAACAGAATTAGGAGCAAAGGTAGCAAGCTGACAAAGAGAGGAAAGAGGTAATCTTAAAAAGGAATCACACACAAATCTCAAATTTTACAATAACTCAATTCCAAGAGCCAACACAGAGCAGGAATATGAGATCTATCTAGAGACCTAACTCATCCAAAGTCTATGAAAACCAGAGGTGCGTTCAAGAGTGCAAAACGTTTTCTATTACGTAACCGTATTCAATAGTGTGTCGTATACTCACATGTCACTTCAGCTTAGTAATGTAGATGACACATTACTGAAGAACACGTATCTTCACCGCACATTCGTCTTCCTGAACTCACTCCTATGATGACAGGGAGAAAGCTGACATTCTATCGTAATTTTTGAATCACAGAATAAGGTAGTCATACATACATTAGTGATGGTGATGATGATGATGATGATGGTGGTGGTGGTGACGAAGACGAGTGACTGTTTTCTGTGGTTGTAAGGACTTGTCTCATGTGCAATCATTTTTCCTCAACCTTCTGCACTGAGTCGTGTCTTTTGCGAGCATGTCAAGCTCCATTTCATCTTTAGTAGTCCAGAGATTTGCGTAGTTTGCCCAGTGCTGAGTTTCAGATTAGGCTGTGTGGCCAGCTGTATTCATGCATTTGGTGTTTCTCAGTAATCACAGTTTTATAGCTTTGTTAAATACACTTAGCATCATATAGATGCATCTTGACTTTCGTGTGAATTTCATAGCATCGATCCATAGATTCCAAAATGACTGGAAAACACTGATTCCTGTTACACAAGGATGTACAATGTTTGTTGAACTGCAGAGACATGGGTCAATGATTCTGCCACTTCTCCTCACCTCAAATTAACATTCCGCCACTATTCTTTGTGTCAGACAAGTCTACCTATGTGAACTCTGTTTTGGCTTCGAGATGTTTTGTACCTATTAAGAGCTGCGCCCATCAAGACGACCCTTTTCTTCACCGGTGAAATACACCTTTCCAGACTATCCACCCATCATATGATGTCATAATCAACGTGATGTGTAGAATGACATCATAATGAATGACGTCATGCATGATGTCGATAAGTACGGGCTATGCGTTGTTGTACAAATTGTATGCTTTTAATATTTAATAAATAGTCCATTGAATATTTTGAAACTAAATTGACGGGGCGCTGTTGCTGCACATGGCAGCAACAGCACCTAGTGAAATTAGGTTCAAAATATTCAACAGCTTACCTGCATAGTTCTCAGAAAATTGATAGTTAGGGCATTTGGAGATCGATCAATCCCAACATGGCGGAGTGTGGGTGGTGCTTAGATAGAGATGGGCGGAGCATAGCTAAAACTGGAAATGTCCATTAACTTCGGGTGGTGGGCATGTGTAAATATTGGATAAATTAAGAGGAGGCTATGAGCTTCTTACTGTTCTAATTCACTTAGGTACTATAGAGCCACGAATCATAAAATTGTCGCAAAACGTAAAAATTAATGCAAAAGTATAAAAATAACTTAATTCGTAATATTTTTTTTACGAGAAAAGACTCAAAACATAAAAGCAAAACGTAAATATGCTGAGATTTTTTATTATGCTTCGAGGCTGTATTACGTTTCACGGTCCCTGGGACTGCAAAAAGTAAAATTCCCTCAAATCGTAAAAAATTGTGTACACTTTTTTATTTGATAATTTTCACGGTCAAATGAAATGACTATAAATGACATCACAATCAGATGATATCACCTTACTAATGACATCACAATCAAATGGCATCGCCTTAAAGCTGCTATGTCACAGTATTTCATTATTGCAAAACAATCTCTAGACTATCTACATCATCTCATTGTGTCAGAAGTTCATATTTGCACAACGTCGCCAATAAAACGTGGTAATTCCACAGTTACGACAATCATCAAATAGTGCATTTTTACAACCATTACTGATCTTATCCATCTAGTTTATATTGTATTCAGTGGGTATCTTATAAATATTCGTCCAGGGAAATGCCTCTTATCACATGACATATTTTTTTGTTTCGCTTTCGTTTCCAACTGGTGTCAATCCGCTATTGTGATTAGACGGATGCACCATCAGTAAATACTATTAACGACTAAATTAATTGATAGGCTAGACTAAAATAGGCAAATTATCTGTAAACTGGCCAACAATACTGGTAACGCTCGCCGGGTATAAGTGAAGGTGGCTTGCGTTATCAGTTTTCGTAATGCGTTCACAATAGTTTGCAAACTATTACCGTTATTACGAAAACAGGCAGCGCAGCCCACGTTCATTCATAAGTGTGTCTTACCAGTATTGTAGTATCTTCGGTATGGGACTTTCATTATGAAAAAGTAATCATATCCTGATTTTTTTAAGAACTCATCTCAGACTACCTTGAACTTACAAATAGATGCGGTATATGGATATGGGAGGGGATAAAGAGGTTGGCTTTTTACCATTTCCGACCGACTGCATGAGTGACAGATGGGGTGACTGACTGACTGCTGAGTGACAGCTCGGATAGCCAACTGTATGAGTGATGGCCTGACAGATAGGCCGACAGACTGAACGGCTGACTGGATGAGTGACAGATCGGATGACCAATGGTATGAGTGATGGACTGACAGACTGTATGAGTGACAGCATGGATAGCTGTATGAGTGACGGACTGACGGACATGTTGGCTGACCAACCGACAGACCGACCGACTGCATGAGTGACAGATCGAATGACAGACTGGCTGCATGAGTGACAGATCATTTGAATGACGGACTCACCTACACGATGACTGGCCGTTCGGCCGACCAAGAGTATGAGTGACAGATCAGAAGACTGACAGACTGCATAAGTGACAGATCTGATGACCGACTGCATGAGTGGTGGACTGATGGGATGGATGAGTGACAGAGCGGATGACTGCATGAGTGACGAACTGACAGACAGGCCGACCGACCGAATGACCGACTGCATGAGTGACAGATCGGATTACTGCATGGGTGAGATATTGATGGACCGCATGAGTGACAGATCGGAGGACTGCATCAGTGACAGACTGTTGGACTGCATGTGTGACAAAGCTGATGAGTGACAGATATGAGGACTGCATGAGTGACAACTTGGTGAACGGCATGCGTGAAAGATCGCATGACTGCATGAATGACAGATCAAGTGGCTGCATGCGTGAAAGACTGACTGACCAACCGACAACACGAGCGAGCGGCCGACCCACCGTCCAATTGTATGAGTGACTGACTGCATGAATGACAAAATGGAAGACTGTATGAATTACCGACTGCCGGACTGCATGAGTGATTGATCAGAGGACTCAATGAGTGACGGACTGACAGACATGCTGACAAACAAAGCCACCCACCCACGGACTGACCAATCAGCTGACCGACCGACTGAGCGACCAACTGATCGCTCACAAGCCCAACCAACTGCATGTGTGACAGATCCGATGACTGCATGAGTGACAGATTGGAGGACTGCATCAATGACAGACTGATGGACTGCATGTGTGACAGATGGGATGGCTGCATGAGTGGTAACCTGACGAACGGCATGAGTGACAGATCGGATGACCGCATGAGTGCCATATCGGATGACTGCATTAGTCACAGACCGGATGACTGCATACGTGAAAGACTGAGCGACCACACGAGCGAGCGACCGACACACCGCCCAATTGTATGAGTGACCGACTGCATGAGTGACAAATTGGATGACTGCATGAGTGACCGACTGCCGGACTGCATGAGTGACTGATCAGAGGACTGAATGAGTGACGGACTGACAGACATGCTGACAACCCAAACCACCCACCCACGGACGGACCAACGAACTGAGAATCTGACCGACAGAACGCATGAGTGACAGAATTTATAATTCTGTCACTCATGCGTTCAGTCGGTCGGTTGCTCATTTGTATGTGTGAAAGATCGGGTCACAGTATGGGTGACGGACTGATGGACAGGCTGATAGGCCAAATCACTGATTACCGAGTAATCAACTCACTGACTGAGTGACCAATTGGCGGCCCGCCCGCTCGACCGACTGCATGAGTGACATATTGGATGGATGCATGAGTGACAGATCGGATGAGTGCATGAGTGACACAACTGACGGACTGCATGAATGACAGATTGGAGGACTGCATGAGTGACGGACAGTCTGGCAGACCAAACCACCAACCCACTGACTGACAAACCTACCAAGCGACTGACCGGCCGCCCATCCAACTGCATGAGTGATAGATCTGATGGTTGCATGAGTAACAGATCAGATGACTGCATGAGTGACAGATCGGATGAATGCACGAGTGGCAGACTGGCAGACTACACAAGTGACATATAGGATGATTGCATGAGTGACAGATAGGATGACTGCACGAGGGATAGACTGGCGGACTGCATGATTGACAGATCGGTTGACTGCATGAGTGTCAGATCGGATTACTGCATGAGTGACAGATGGACAGACCGCATCAGTGATACTCTGATGGACCGTATGCGTGACATATCTGATGACTGCATAAGTCACAAATAGGATGACTGCATGCGTGGCAGACTGACGGACTGCATGAGTGACAGATCGGATGACTGCATGGGTGACAGATCGGAAAACCTCATGAGTGACACATTGGATGACTGCATGTGTGGCGGACTAGACGAGTGACAAATCGGAGGACTGCCTGAGTTACAGAATGACGGGCAGGCTGACAGACTAACCCACCTCCAATGTCTTCAAGTTTTAAGACCGTTTCTGATTGAAAGATATCCTGCCCACTTGCTGCTTGTGAAAATAGTTCAATAGATTGCTTTTGCAGAGATTTTACTTTTTTAGTCTAGCTTGAGATGTATTAGTCTAGATAGCATTGCAGTATGCGCTGTGAGGAAGTATCATTGTGCAGTGCAGGTCTTTAATAATATTAAGTGTTAGATAGGGTTTCAGTCTGCGAATGATGTCAATGCTTTTTGCTACCCTGGTAGTAATAATTTCAATATGCTTCTCCCATGTTAAATTTTCGCCCAGATAGACTCCTAAAAACTTAACATATTGTGCTTCTTGAATTATCTGGTTGTCGATATAGAGGTTTGGGAGAGCTATTTCATTTAGTTTCTTAGATTTTGTGAATAATATATAATTAGTTTTTGATACATTTAAAGACAATTTGTTTACTTTAAACCAGTCTATTAATTTCGCCATTTCATTATTGACATTTTTGCATAGAATTTCTTTATCCTTGTGGCTGCAGAAAGCATTTGTTTCGTCTGCAAAAAGTATTAGTGAGAGATGTTTGCAAACTTTTGGTATGTTATTCATATATAGGTGGCACAGTATGGGCCCAAGAACTGAACCTTGGGGAACACCACAAACTACATTTTTGTATTCCAAGATAACCCCATTGAATTGTACACACTGTTCCCTGTTAGACAGGTAACTCTATATCCATTTCAATGCAGTACCTCTTATTCCATAGTATGCAAGCTTCCATAGTATTTTGAACGAGTTACGAAAACTGATAACGCAAGCCACCTTCACTTATACCCGGTGCGCATTACAAGTATTGTTGGCCAGTTTACCGCTAATTTGCCATTTTAGTCTAGCCTATCAATTAATTTAGCCGTTAATAGTATTTACTGATGATGCATCCATCTAATAACAATAGCGGATTGACACCAGTTGAAAACGAAAGCGAAACAAAAAAAATATGCCACGTGATAAGACAGATTTCCCTGCATGAATATGTATTACATGCCCACTGAATACAGTATAAACTAGATGGAGAAGATCAGTATTGGTTGTAAAAATGTGCTATATGACGATCGTGGTAACTGCGGAATTACGTCGTTTTTGGCGACATTGTGCAAATATGAACTTCTCATGACACAATGAGATGATGTAGATCGGGTGACAGTATGGGTGACGGACTGATGGACAGACTGATAGAGATACAATCCTAGAGACTGATTTGCAGTAATGGCATAGCACCTTTAAGATGATGTCATGTGATTGTGATGTCATTATTAAAGTGATGTCATTTGATTATGATGTCATGTATAGTCATGTCATCTGACCGTGAAAATTATCAAATAAAAAAGTGTACGAGTTTACTTTTTGCGGCCCTAGGGACCGTACAGCCTCGAAGCGTAATAAAAAATCGGGGCATATTTACGTTGAGCGGCACACACGCACGCGCACACGCACGCATGCACGCACACACACCCCCACCCCACCCACACAAACACACACACGCACCACAACACACACACATACCCCACACCCCACCCCACCACCACCCCCACCACACGCACCCTTTTTAAGTTTTGAGTCTTTTTTCGTTCAAAAAATAAAATATATTACGAATTACGTTATTTTTATACGCTTTGCGTTAATTTTTACGTTTTGCGACAATTTTACGATTTGCGGCTCCACAGCCCTGGGCCCCTTATGGCTGTTTAGGAAATCCTCAATATGATCAACACGTTGTGTTAAATGAATTACTGGACGTATGTATTGATGCTAGCTTTGGAGTAATCCAGTTTTATCTGTGCCCCGCCAATTTCTA
>JAVVLW010005252.1:0-14060 GCA_034401795.1 Chaetoderma sp. LZ-2023a
GCTCACCTCCACCAATCCTTTTCCCGTGTTGGGATTGATCGATCCCTGCAAACTCTGAATCCCAATTTCCAGAAAACTATACAGATAAGCTTTTAAATATTTTGAAACTAATTTGACTGGATGCTGTTGTTGCCTATGGCTTCAATAGCGCCCAGTCAAATTAGTTCCGAAATATTCAGCGGAATGCTTAGTAAATAATAAAGACATAAATTTCGAACAACTTGTCAGACTATAAAGCGTTTATGACAGACATAATTGCGTCATTCATGACGTAATTGATTATGACGGCAGGTATGCATCTGACGTAGTTGAATATTACGTCATATAAGTGATCAAGAGGCTGGATTTATCATTGCTATCCAAGCATCTGATGCAGTTCTCGGTACATGAGTAGTTTGTGTTTGTTTAAAAACTTGTCCATCATTTGACGTTGAAGCTGTCTTTGTTAACTTTATAGATATTTTAGAGTTGGCAAATCTGCCATGTGTCTAAGTTGCATCGGCCCACACAGTTATAAGACATTGTTCTACAAGACTAGAACGAGGCAGCTCTAAATAATCTGACTGACACGCGTACAGTGAATCAATGAAAGCTTACACAACAAGAACATTAATGACAACTCATACAATGGAACTCTCCAGTTTATCCGTCCATCATATGACGCCATAGTAAACTACGTGGACGTGTAGGATGAGGGCATAATCAATTACGTCATTAATGTACGGATCCTATGTCTTTACTATCTAATAAATACGCTGTTGAATATTCAACAGCTTACCTGCATAGTTTTCTAGAAATTGATATTCAGTGAGTTCAGAGATCGTTCGATCTCAACACGACCTAGCTGTGGATGGAGCTTAGCTATAGATGGGCTGGGCATAGCAAAACTGGAAAGATCCATTATGCGTTAACACGCACGCACGCACGCTCGGACGCACGCACGCACGCACGCACGCACGCACGCACGCACGCACGCACGCACGCACGCACGCACGCACACACACACCACATACGCACGCGTACACGTACGCACACAAGCGCGAATGCATGGTTTAGGCACGTTCCACAGTGCAGAAACAATTTGATTTATTTCTTTGCTGAACTAAAAAGGAGCGTCACATCACCATCCATCATCATCCTATTCATTGACTTAAACATAATGATTGAATTACGCACAGGAGAGCAGACGAATCCGATCTATCCCTCAAGTATCTGACGTCGTAATCAAATACATCACATGTGAGCTGACGCTGTACGCAAACTGACGTATGACGTATCTCCAATGCGAAAATCGAAATGTCCTCCAGGAATGATGATGACGTTTTAAAACTTCGAAAACTCGAAAGTCTATCGAGCGTACGAATTGTATATCTTGTTGGATGTGCAATATAACAAACTTTCTAGAGCCAGAGAATCGTCTATGTGGTCTGATGTCACGGATGAGGAAACCAGAACAGCAATCAGCAATCAGGGCAAAGCAAGTGGTGAATATCAGTTGTCCGCAGAACATATTAAAACTGCAGGAGACACACTTATACCTTTATTAAGCGAGACGTTCAAACAGGTACTGAACGAACGCAAGGTCCCAGGCGCATTTAGTACAGGAATCATCACCACAGTGTGTAAGAATGGCAAGGAGAAATCACAGATATCTAAAAACAGATGTATAACCGTCACATCCATCTTGGGCGAAGTCTTTGAACATCTCATAATTACCAGAATAAATGCTGACTTATAACAAGCACAATCCTCATTACAATATGGATTTATAAAGGGCCTCTCTCCATCAATGGATACACTCCTAATCTCAGAAGCTACAATCGACACTGCATCAACCAAAGGCATCCTGTACCTGATTACATTGGGCAGCGAAAAGACATTTGATGCTGTCCATCATACCATCATAACGGAAAAGCTATATGGTCAAGGTATTGATCCTGTATACTGGTCTGTAATAAAAGACATGTGTCATAAGCTCACCGTAAAAATCAAAATGAAAGGCGAACTCAGTGATCCTATAAATATCGAGTTAGGTGTAAGTCAAGGCCACATTTTATCCACACATTTATATAAGCTGTACATCAACAACCCATTGATTCAACCAGAGAAAAACAATATCGGCCTTTCTCTCGGAACAAACTACATAGGGTATCCAGCATGTGCAGATGACGTACTATTAAACATAAAGATGCACAAGATTGTAAGCTGGACCTTAGGAGAAGGGGAGATACCTAATCTTACCCAGACTACACACTTGGGAATAATAAGATCAGCACGAGCAGAAAACCAGCTAAACATCCATGAGACAATTAGCCATGCTAGACGAACCCTCTATAACCTAATCAACACTGGGGTGGATGCCACCAATGGATTAAATCCTAAGACACCATACATAATCTTTCTATCTTACGTACTACCCAGATTACTATTTGGTTTGGAAACTCTCCCACTGACTAAAAATCAACTGAAACAACTATAAGCTTTTCATGTAGACACTGCGCAAAATGCACCCACTCCCAACCAGATCCTCGGTGGCGGCGTGTCATCTATTCCTAGGCGCCTTGCCGGTTGAAGCAGAAATTCACAAACGGTAGCTCAGTCTTCTCCATTCAATCTTAACGTGCGACAATAAAATACTTCTTCAAACACTTCTAAGACAGTACTGCCTCAAAACATCCCCAGATACCTTCCTGATCCGCATTGCACATCGACTCGACCTCTATTACTTACATGATCTCCACACCATGTTCTGCATTACTCCACCAAATCCACATTGTAAGAAAAGTATAAGAGCCGCTATCAATAACTTCTGGATATGAAACTTAAGACAGAAATGTGAGAGCAAATCAGCTCTACTCTACCTGGACAAAGTAGTCTGTCAAGTTGGACTATTCACCCAGTATGGGAATCTGTAATCAACAACAGGAGAAGTAAAAAGAGCAATTACAAAAGTTTGACTGCTAACAGGCACATATATTTACAATCATTGAAAGCAAGATTCTCCAGCTATACTTTCTTAGCAGCTTGTCGTTTCTGTGAAGTAGAAGATGGATCAATAACTCACTTCCTCCTTACATGGCCAGCAACAAACGTCACTAGACAGCAACGCCTTACATCAATTGCAGAACCCATGTCCAAAGAACTTACTCCAACATATTGGAACACAATCTTCAGAAATCAAGAAACCGTCAATCAGCTTCTTCTTCTTCTTCTTCTTCTTCTTCTTCTTCTTCTTCTTTTCGTTCGCTGATCATACCGCCAGTCCTGTAAGTGACTATCGACAAGATCATAAGCGTTAAGTGCGTGGATCCATGGTTTATTAGAGTGCGCCGTGCGGCCTGGAACCTCCGTCTTCAGCACTCGAGGTTTCTGTCTGGGTTACATCACCCTTATCTCCTTTAGTCGCCTCGTACGACATGCAGAGGATACGGAAGGTGTATTCTAAGCCCCACCTACAGGGCAATCAATCAGCTCATTATAGATTGTCGAAAACTGGAAAACACTGATATTTTATTACTTGAAAACCATTCCCTTCTGACCTTTGAACGCGCTATGGTACACGCCCTCCATATGAAAATGCTTCAATACACATCATAATAGCAATGAAGCAACAGGCTATCAACGGTCTCAACTTTACTACACATACATCACTACTACATCATCACAACATGTACATACCGGATTAATGGACCTTTCCGGTTTTAGCTATGCCCCGCCCATCTCTAGCTAAGCTCCACCCACACTTCGCTCGTGTTGTGATCGATCGATCTCTGAACACCCTGACTATCAATTTCCAGAAAACTATACAGGTAAGCTGTTGAGTATTTTGAAACTAATTTGACTAGATGCTGTTGCTGCCTAAGGCAGCAACAGCGCCCAGTCAAATTAGTTTCAAAATATTCAACAACATGTTTATTAAATAGCAAAGAATTACAAAGACATATAATTCATACAACGTGTCGGAATATTTGAGATTTGATGACGGTCTATATGGAACCCTTTGTGACGTAATTATTGTGACGTCATCGTACTCGTGCTGAGCTTATTATGACGTCATACGAGGTCAGATGATGGATGGATACTCTGGAAAGGTGAATAACCTTTTCCTGCTAAACAAGGTAGAGGAATCCAGTTTTAGCTCTGCTCCACCCATCTTTAGCTAAACTCCACCCACGCTTTGCCCCTGGTGGGATCAATCGATTCCTGCACTCCCTGAATATCAAAATATTCAACAGCTTACATGTGTAGGGTTTTTTTTTTGGAACCTGATGGTCGGGGTGTTCAGAAATCGATCGATCCCAACACGAGCGATGTGTGGGTGGAGCTTAGCTAGAGATGGCCGTGGCATAGCCAAAACCGGAAACGTCTATTGCATTCGGCTCTGTCTGTCCGCCTGTGTCCGAAGCTGTATTCAGATTCAGATTCAGATTCATTTATTTTGATATAAAATTTACAATTTGTAAATACACAACAGGTGGTCCACCAAAGGCAGAGCCTATATAGACGGTGGACCCCTACATAGAACAATATATATAGTTCTCACTGGGGAGTTAATCTTGAATAACTCAAGCCGTATTCTCACTGGGGAGTTAATCGGGAATAACTCAAGCCGTGTTCTCACTGGGGAGTTAATCGGTAATAACTCAAGCCGTGTTCTCACTGGGGAGTTAATCGGGAATAACTCAAGCCGTGTTCTCACTGGGGAGTTAATCGGGAATAACTCAAGCCGTGTTCTCACTGGGGAGTTAATCGCGAATAACTCAAGCCATGTTCTCACTGGGGAGTTAATCGGGAATAACTCAAGCCGTGTTCTCACTGGGGAGTTAATCGGGAATAACTCAAGCCGTGTTATCACTGGGGAGTTAATCGGGAATAACTCAAGCCGTGTTCTCACTGGGGAGTTAATCGGGAATAACTCAAGCCGTTTTCTCACTGGGGAGTTAATCGGGAATAACGCCATACCTCAGTATTGAGCTACGTCAGTTAAGTCTCTAGTGAGAACACGGCTTATAAATGTGTAATGAAGCGAAATAAATTTTAACATACGTTGATTTCATTCCGCATAAATTAGTCAAATTTCATATTAGTGAAGCTGAATTAGGGACTCGTGTCTCCAATTCATTTTCACAATTTATCAATTTTTAGTAATTTATACGTAATGAAATCGTCAAATGTTAAGATTAGTTTCGTTTCATTACATGTAGGCACATAATTTAAGCTTCTAAAAGAATACAATTTTAACAACGTTTATTTCCAAGCATTTTAGGGTGAATATGCACCTTTAAATATCGATTGATGAATTAACTAAGATAGGTCATTTGACGATAGAACAAACATGCATGCACCATCATAAAAGTAGGCCGACAGGCAGACATTGGCCTACATCTATATAGATATACAGAATTAAACTAGACGTCAGTCACTGCTTAAAGGGATGCTATCGTCTCAAATGGTGTGTCCCACAGATACGTTATGTTTTATAGATTCCATATCATTCATATCCTGCCAGATTCCCTTAGCTGTATTACAATTATCTGCTTCGTAATATCGCGTAAATGTTGAACAGTGATCGCCGCCATTTTGTCTCCTCAAGGGATAGTGTGTGATGTCATGCAAGTGCCAATTCATTACATTCTTTATTATATAATAATCATTTTGTCGAATATTTTGAAACTAATTTATAACTGGTAGTTGTTGCTGCCATAGGCAGCAACAACTTCCAGTTATAAATTAGTTTCAAAATATTCGACAATTTACCTGTATGATTGCTATTACACTGCATGGCCAAACTTTAGACGGTACTTCTATAACAGAGCATATACCGAGGCAGACGCGCTAAGTTTTTTCCGATTGGTTGAAAATTAAATCATGACAGCCATCATAGGCTACAGAAATTTAGCGGCATTTAGTTACTAAAACCTGAATATCTTTCGTTGTCGGCATGATAAAAAAAAACCTCAAATTCCAGGAATGAATGGATTATGTGTGGCAAATTCTATCACCTGAATAGTAAGTATAAGATACGGTGAGATTGGCTTTAAAATGTGGAATTTGAACAGCAATCCCTCGCCCACAAAGATGTATTCGTAGCATAGCATCGTTTATCAATGCAGTTGTAGGCCATGTAAAACAGTGTAAGCCTACAGTTACAAAGATAACGCACAGGCCTATGGGAAGGCGTATAGGTGGCTGTAATCTGTCGGTATACCTTAATTTATCTCATCAATTTCTATTCTGAATCGTCATAAACTTAATTTCTAACGTGTATGATGTCCAATCTCCATCCTTTATTCTTTTGAAAATAATTTGCTGCTCAAAGTATATGCTGGTACGGTCAGCCAAGGTAATCATCAGGTATGTTATTGTAGAACATGCAATAGCTATTTAAAATTGTAATCCGGAATGACATGCGTCGACGCTTTGAACGCCGAAATCCCGGGATCTGAATTCCAAGGTACGTGTAAGCTGTTGAATATTTTGAAACTACCTTGACAGGAAACTGCTGCTGCCATAGGCAGCAACAGCAGCAACAGTTTCCAGTCAGATTAGTTTTAAAATATTCAAAATAATATTTATATTAAATTGTAAAGGGGCTTTCGAATTCATCATTCCGGATTCAAAGGGTTAAGCGATATGTAAGAATTGTATCACTTTATTATTAAGATACTGTGATTTAGGGTGATTAGATAGAAAGGACATATTCTGGTATACACCATACAATAGGTAGGTAAATATCATCCAATTATTACAGTTTAATACATGTAGCTAGTTAGGGGTGTTATAGTAGCTTGATTACTAATTCTGCCGCCGGCTTAGTCGTCATCACCGCTGTGATAATTGTTATTATCTTCATCAGCATCTTCACCATCATCATCCTCCTGCTCCTCCCTCCCCCTCCTCGTCCTTGTCCTGGTTCTCGTCCTCGTCATCCTCCTCCTTCTCCTCCTCCTCCTCCCCCTCCTCCTCCTCTTCCTCCTCCTCCACCCTCCTCCTCCTCCTCCTTCTCCTTCTTCTCCCTCCCTCCTCCTCCTCCTCCTCCTCTCCTTCTACTCTTACTCCGCCTCCCCATCGGCACTAAATTATTGTTGTCATCATCCTCGTCTCCGTCGTCGCTGCCGGCACTACTACCATCACCATTACCTTCGTCATCGTCGTCGTCATCGTCGCCATCATCATTATTAAGCGACAGAACAGGTTCAATGTCCCACCGTTGCAATTTTGAATAGTCAACATTGCCTTAAAATTAACCTGAATGAATAAACGAACACGATCTGTTTGGGATATAATGTTGTCTAATTTGGAACAACAAGACCTCTTTTATGATGTCATATATATAATCGAATTGTCTGACGCAGTGGCCAATGGTTACGATCAAGTCGAGAATGATGATGATGGTGAGGGCAATGATGGTGACGACGACTAGGACGATGACGGCGGCGACGACGGCGACGACGACAACGGCGACTACGATGACGGCGACGTGGCGATGATGGTTGTTGCTGTGGCGGTGTTAGTAGTGGTGCTGGTGGTAGCATTAGGGCCGGTTGTGGCGGAAGTTGTGTTGTTGGCTGTGGTTGTGTTGCTGTTGTTGTTGTTGTTGTTGTTGTTGTTGTTGTTGTTGTTGTTGTTTCTGTTGCTGTTGCTGTTGCTGTTGCTGTTGCTGTTGCTGTTGCTGTTGTTTATGCTGCTGGTTGTAGTGGTGCTGTCCCCACCGTCACCGCCACCAGCGCCACCCCCATTAACGCAAACAACGGGCGGCAGCGGACGCGACAGTGAATATTTTGATTGAACTATTTTGACGATTTTGCCGCCGTTGTTATTGCTGTTGCTGCTGCTGTCACGCCAGCTGTTGCGGCTATTTACAGACATCTTAATTCACTTGCACCGCAACGTCCCAATTACTTAAAGGTGCATATTCACAGCGGAATGCCGGGGAAATATAATTGTTAAAGGTGTACACTTTTAGAGGCTTAAATTGTGTGACTAGATGTAATGAAACGAAAAAATCTTAGTATATGATGATTTTATTCCGTATAAATTAAAATATGTTTTAGTTGTGAAGTTGAATTAGGGGCTCGTATCCCTAATTCAAATTCACAACTAAAAAAATTATTTAAATTTTTACGAAATGAAATCATTGGTCTAATAAGCTAAGAGTTATTTCATTTCAATACATCTAGTCACACAAGTTAAGCCTATAGAAACACATACAATTTTTACAATTTTATTTTCAAGCATTTTAGTGTGAATACGCACCTTTAAGCATCTAGCAAACATAAGAAAATCAATTATGGTTAATCTGATGCGTTTTTAAAGCAAAATTTTAAAAAGTGAACGGCGATGTTCGTGACTAAAACCTGTAATATTGCGCACATATAAAAATAAATCTCGTAATCGTTGCAGCGCATGACATACATGTACTGTGTTCTAATATGCATTGATTTATGCATGTTTTGCCACCCTCTTTAATAATAATTAGCGTCGCAAAGATGTATTTGAAGAGGTACCAGTAGGGGTCAATCTTATGAAAGATCTGTTTACGAATTGCATTCGTTATACCAGGGGCGGGCCAGGAAGCGGGCCAATCTGGCACATATCGAGGGACCGGGCCTCAGAGAGCCTCTAGATTTTCAAAATGTCCAGGGGAAGGGCCCGGACTGCATGCTTGACATTGAGGTTACACAGGGGCCTGTTCATTGACATTATTTTCAGTGGCAATGTTGCATTTTATGCCAGAACGTAACGAATCAGTTGTGCATGTGTCCGTACGTGTGTATGTTTGGTGGCGGGGTGGGTGGAGCGGGGTCAGGCGAGCCAAGTGTGTTTGGGTGGGGTGGGAGGGTACGTGGGTGTATGGGTGTGGAGAACGTTGCAAATCATAAATGTTTTTAAATTCAGAGTGTGTTTCTCATTGTCATTAGCAACTTGAAAGTTAGTCTTTAACACCGCGTGTGTCAACTTATCCCTTTAATGGGCAAGTCGGTCAAAATCTGCCTCTAAACGACCTATGCAATGGTCCTCTGAGCAATGTCCATTTTCAGGCCAAGCGAATAGTATTTTTGAAAATTTACCACTAGAAAAACTGGCTAGGTGACCGAGCCAGTCTCACCGAGCCAGTCATTCGAATGGTAAGATTTCTACGGCTAAGGGAAATTTGAATGTTCTTATCATTACACTTTTTGATTATTTTTTTGGCATAACCATTTGCATAACAAAAAAGCTTCTTTTTTTAATTTCGAGGACAAATTTACAAAAATAGTCTTCTGTTGGCTTGCAAAAACATTTTTCTTTTAAAAGAATCCTGGCCATTAAAGGGTGGTATAAGCAGCATCTTAAGCCTTTAAAGATCAGGATTTGTCAGTAAGATTACATATTTAGCTTAGTGATCGAATGTCCATTGGCAAGCCAATTTGTGAAAACCTTTAATTTATCACTGGAATCACCGACCCAGTTACCTCAGTAAAAAAATTTCTAAAATATTTACTCTCACATGCACGCATACACGTTAACTAATTAGAACTAATTGTATCCATTTAGAAAATACCGCACAGACAACGACCAATTGGTTTTTGTCCGTGACCCCAACCACCGCCCATCCAACCCCCACCCACCACCGCACGCACGAACACGCGTACACAGACTAATTGATATCTATAACGTGGCCGCGTATGATATTTATTTTGACACGAATATATGTATCTTGGAATTTAACTGGTTTTAAAAACGGCTACATTATTGGAATTGTTTGTTGATTGCTCAACGCGTCTCCGAGTGTCGCTGAATGTCGGTTTAGAAGATGATAATTATGTACTTTAAAACTGTATATTATATTACCTGAATTCCCATCCACAGTGCCACGGTTTCTGTAGAAACTGGAACAATTGCAGTAATAAAACATCACAAAATAATACAAGAACGATTACAGGTTGCCTAAGACCTGCAATTCTAGCGTACTGTATAACACATTTGTTGTAAAAAGAAATTAAATCTCAAGAAACGCTTCCAATGAATAACAATAAAATGTATTCAACCCGACTCAAACAGACGTCCTAGTTGTGGCGCGGGGGTTGTGGGTTATGTTCATTTCGTGAATCTATTTCCTCATTCAATAATATGACGTCATAATCAACTCGTGACGTGTAGGCTGACATCATAATCATGTCGTCATGAATGATTCCATATAGCCCGTCCTTAATGCATAATAGTTCGACACATTGTACGAATTGCATGTCTTTGCCATGTAATAAACATTGTGTTGAATATTTTGAAACCAATTTGACTGGGCGCTGTTGTTGCCTTAGGGAGCAACAGCTTCCAGTCAAATTAGTGTCAAAATATTCAAAAAAATGTTTATTGAATTGTAACGACATACAATTTGAACAACGTGTTGGACTATTAAGCGTTTAAGACGGACTATTTTGAATAATTCATGACGTCATGATCATGACGTCATCCTACACGTCACGTGGTGTAATATAACGTCATATGATGGATGGATAAATCCGAAATGTCAATTATGTTCCAAATATTCAAACGGACAATTTTACATCATCTTCAAAATTGTTTCTGTATTTGAGGTTTTGAAACATATTAGCTTTAATTATTTCTGATTTGTACTATAGGAATGTGTCACTGATATGCGCAGATGAGATCATCATATTATATAGCTGTTCATCGTCCTTATAAAAATTCACGATGAGTAATCATATTGTCTAGTGTAATATTATATGTTGTCTAAAAAAAGAGAAGAAAATAAGTACGAGAGAGAGAGAGAGAGAGAGAGAGAGAGAGGTGGAGGGAGCGAGAGAGATTAGAGTGGTAGAGGGGTTGGGGGGAGGGGGGGATTTAGAAAGATGAGTTATGTTATACTAATTACAATAATATTATTGTTCAATAACACAAATTTAGTAAAGGCAATCATCTTGGCAATAGTAAATATGATGTTGATATTCTCAACAATAACAAGAGCATGATACAAACAATGATAATAAAAAATAAATAACTGAAAAATAAATTACTAGTTCATTCGCATTCGCATCACTTCTTCCGATATGGATGGAGTCTTGGAAATAAGCTTACGAAAAGTACATCGCTCCATAAGACAGACAGACATATGTCAAAATCTGCCAGTCTGCCTCATAAAATGATGTACCCTAGTCGCTATATCCTAGTTCACCTCGGCCGAATGATTGTCGCTGCCATTTAAAATCACTTCCAGTAAACCAAATGGGCCAAATTGAAGAAGGAAATCCACCAGAATTTGTCTTTCATCAGCCCATTTTGGCCATATCAGGAAGAAATGATGAGAAGTCTCAGGTACATGGCAATGAATGCAATCGGGTTGGTCTATGAGATGATATCTGTGTAAATCAACATTTAATTGGCTGCATTTGTTTCTAAGCTTACACAGAATAATATTATGTTTTCTTTTACCAAGCGAAAAGTAGACTGGAATTTTCTGTGGAGATGTCTGATATGAGCTGATAAGCTTTTTCTTAAAGATAGCCAGAGTTGGAGATGTTTTAATTGTGGTGTCTAAGTTATTCCACAGTTGGATAGTGCTCGGGATAAAGGATTTTTTTTATATCTCAAGCCTGTGCCTGTGAATGACGAAATTCCCTGGATTTCTGAGATTATAGGCAGCTCCATCTCCAAATCGTCTTGGCATAATATCTATTAAATAATCTGGACAGTTTCCATTAACAATTTTGTAAAATGTGATACGGTTTTTTGTTTGCGCCTTTCGCGTAGTGAAATTTGTCCAGTTTCTTCATAAAGTTGTATCAATGGTGTGTATTTTGGCAGGCCTGTAATTATTCTTATTGCCTCATTTTGGATAATTTCAAGGTTATCAGCATCCCGGCCCGAGCAACCATCCCAAACTTCACTGCCATATTCTATAACAGGACGCAGATATACAGTATAAACTCTGGCTACTATGCTTCTGCTTAAAGTTTTATTTCAATCCGCGCATAATTGATAATATGTTCCCAGCCTTTTTAGTTATAGTTTCTATATGGGAGGACCATTTTAGATCATTTGAAAAGGTTATTCTAAGGTATTTACTGCTGGGAACAGCTAGTAGCAGAGTATTATTCAGAAAGCGATTTGGTGGTTGAAAATTATTTACGCTCGAGACTGTAAGATTTACAGTTTTGGTAGCATTGAATAGCACCAGCCATTGCCTTGCCCACGCAGAGATGACAGCCAGGTCTACATTTAATCGTCTCACTATTTCTCCAGACGAGGAATCAGCGCAGCATAAGGCAGTATAGTCAGCATAAGATCTTAGGATGCTTTTCAATATGTTTTGAAATATCATTTATACAAATTAGGAATATAAGTAAAGTAGTGATAATGTGTACTAGAATGCAGCCATGACAATATAGCGAATGCTAATGGTGTTGCAGTAACCTGGTGGTCTTTCTCAAAATTGATACACCACCAGATAGAACTGCAGGTTATAAATGTTAAAATAAATAAATACTATTTTAAGACTAAACCAACATGTTGTACTGGCAATAGGACCTCTCCCACCTAATATGTCTTGTACCTGCCATATTACAGTATAGTTGAAATTTTAAACAAACGGTAGAATTATTTTCGAATTAATCTCATCGCATCAAATTTTTAATATATATTTTTGGGGATGGATGGACGGACAGAACAGAGGGATACCAGAACACGTTATTATACCCCTGATTTGATTTATCCTCTTTTCAAAATGCGTTTGATTTGATTTATTTTCTTGGTAAATGTAACAATTACAAATATGATAACAGGAGTCCACTAAATGTTGTGCCTGTTAGCTAGTGAACCCCCTGATATAGAAAACATTTAGTACATTTTTGACAATACTGTAACAAACAAATTATACAAGATTTGACATAAAAAAATCTGCCTTCTGGAAAATCCATGTGAATGTCACTTTTGACAGATTTACAGCATCAACATTGATTGATTGATGCAGATTCCTATTTATGATTTATAATTAACAAAATACCTGAATGAATGAAGGGTTAATTTGTTAATTGATGGTATTCTTGACATAGATTCACAAAAGCTTATTTGATTCATTTTAACTCAGTACAGTGCCATCGTATGGCTATCTGGTGTCGGGGAGCGCAAAGCATAGTTTTGCCCCTCCTGCATCACAGTATGATTACGCATGGTGGTTGGTCCAGGGTGGTGTGACATCCTCAGTTGTGGTGAATGGTGACAGCGTTGGGGAATGAATTGTAAAATATAGATGCTCTCCGAGGGCATAGCCTGCATCTAAGGAGGTAAATTTGGTGCCCCTGAATGCGACATTAATTGGGGCCGACGACATTGAAACCTGCCTACTTTACTACGCCGCATGAGCATGGCTTCAGTTGGAAGTTGCTCCCTCACTCATATTTATTTAATGCAATCAGACGACAGAAAATGGCAGCCGTGGATGATCGAATGGATGGTATTCTGGATCTATGTAGACCACACAAGTATCGTATGGGTTTGGCTCCCTTCCCCTGGAGAACTTGACAATCTAGATGCGCTGAAGCCTCCTGTAATTCTAAATGGCACTGAACATCGATCTAAGCCGGAACTATCACCACTGCTAGGCCACCCCTGGCATAACGAATGCAATTTCATAAAATTAATGTTCATAAGATTGATCCACTACCCATTCAGATATGTCGTTGCCAGAGGTATTTTTTTTAATCTGGTGGCAAAACATGCAGAAATCAGAGCATATTATACCACAGTATGTCACGCGCTGCATGGATTACGTGAAAATGTTTAAATGTGCACCATATTACAGGTTTTAGTGACGAACATGGACAAAATAAATTGCGGACACAGGCGACATCTCCGCTTACGTATTCAAATTTTGCTTTCAAAATGCATCAAATTAACCATTATTGATTTTCGTAAATATGTTAGAAGCATAAGTAATTAGGAAGTTCTGATGCATATGAAATTTTATGACGTTTGATGACTAAATTTTAACAATTAAACAAAGAGGCGCTGGGACGATAAATAAATCTGAAAATAAACCGGAACAACATCGTCGTGTCGTG
>JAVVLW010005258.1:0-12029 GCA_034401795.1 Chaetoderma sp. LZ-2023a
GTTAATGTTTCCAAATCTGTATGGAATGTCACCGTAGTTAATGAAAGTGTGAAGGAAATGTTTGCTCGACGAGGTCCTTGTCGTGAAGGGTGAGGTGTGTAATGTGGAGGAAATAGATTCTGATCGTCTATTAGTCAAGATGAAGGTTCCATTAGAGATCCCAGATGAACGGGTTATCACTGAATTGATCAAGTATGGCAAAGTGGACAAAGTAGAACACGAGACCTATCCATTTGATCGAACCTTAGAAAATGGCATCAGAAGAATTTGGTTTGAAAAGGTAGAACAACCTCTCCCAAGCAAGGTCACCATAGATGGTCGATTTATCTTGCCATTATGGTACAGGGGGCAAATCAAAGAGTGTAGAATCTGCTTAAGCACAGAACATCTTGCAACAGATTGCCCTAACAAAAACAAATGTCTAGTTTGTGGATCATCTGATCATTTTAAGTGGCGATGCCCGCAGAACAAATATGTCAAAAAGGGTGCTGATAAAAGTGCAGAGCAAGTTGTCTCTAAAGAGAATGTCATAGAACCGGTAGCTGCTGAGATTGTAGCGGAAATTCATACTAATGGGAAGCACGCTGCTAAGGAAAATGTCATCGAACCAGTAGTTGCTGAGATTGTAGCTGAAGTCCATGTTAATGAGAAGCATGGGGAAAAAACTAAGAATCCAATCGCTGTAGTTGCAGGCGATGAAATAGAGGTTCTAGATGAGGGGCTAAGTCTTGCTCCAGTAACAAGTCAATCCAAGTTTGATGACAGAGAGGCTAATTCCACACAAGTTGAAGATGATGATCAATACCCTCTGGAAGAGAGTTTTAATTTAGGACAAGTAAAATTCAGGTCGCAAGATACTGAAACTAACTTTGAATTTCCACTGAGTACACTCAATCTAGACGATTTAAATAATATAGAGAAAGTAATTGGTGTCTCCGATCGATTGAGTGGAACAAAGCGACAGAAAGATGGAGAGAGTTCTGAATCAGAAATAGAGGAAAGTGATATAGAAGACGATAATATGTCAGTCGCTGAATCTGATATATCCGTTCAAACACAGAGTTCTAAATCACCTGATGAAATGGTCATGTACAGGTCAGAGGCAGGAGAGGTGTTAGTTCCATATGTGACGGCAAATGGTGTTAAATATAGGCATCTGCGTCATGATTCAGATATATTAAAATATAAGCATTTGGAAAAAGTTGAGCTAAGTAATGCAGCGTTTGTGAGTAAAATAGGTAAATGGTCTAAGAGAGGGTCGAAAAAACCAAAATCTAGTTAGCTTAATAATGGCGGTTTTACACAGCATTTTATTACCTTTTATGCTAATTTGCACACTCAATTGTAGAGGCTTAAATAGTGACATAAAGCAACGTCACTTACTAGAGACTCTGAAAAATGAGCAGATTGACATTGCTTTGATACAGGAAACAAAAATTCAGAAGTCAGAATTATACGATAATTTAGAAAAGATTTCTGGATCCAGAATATTTTATTCGTTATCTCAAGATAATAGTGCAGGCGTAGCAATTGTTATACTCCCTCGTTGTTCAGCCTATGTAAATATAATCTCTTCAGTATCAGGTGCAAATGGTCGCTGGGTGAGAGTCACGCTAGATATACAACAAACACGTATCACGTTGCTGTGTATATATGCACCTACATCTCATCAACTACGTCGTAATTTTTTTAAGGAGATGTCTAAAACAGCACTAGATAACATCACTGAAAACTTAGTAATGGGAGGTGACTTTAATTGTGTCTTAGACAAAGAAAATGACAGGAATGCAACTTCAACTTATACTGATACATCACATAGACTCTTAAAAGAAATATGTGATAATGAAAATTTAGTGGACACCTATAGAATATCAAAACCTCATGGTAAAGATCTCACATGGTTTTCGGTAGATGGTAAAGTTGGTTCAAGGATCGACAGAATTTATGTGAATAGTTTGTTAACAGGGTACTGGAGAGATGTTAATATTAAGCCAGTTGCATTCTCTGATCATAACATGGTTTGTGTAACCTTTGCCAATGCTGACTGGGTAACAAAAGGGGTCGGGTTTTGGAAATTAAACACAACACTGTTGGGAGAAGAATTTTATAAGAATAATATAGAGAGTTGTTGGCAACATTGGATTAATAGGAAAGCATCATATAAGAGCACATTGCAATGGTGGGAGGATGTTAAACTGGATTTAAAGTATGTTTCCCGAAAGTATGCTATTAGAAAAGCACAGGAAATACGCAAACGCAAGAAAACACTTCATCGATCACTGATGAAAATTAATGCTAAAGTAAATAATGGTGAAGAGAATTATTATGAATTACTGGTTAAAATTAAAAGTAAAATAAGAGATATAGAACACTATGAGTTTGAGGGTGCAAAAATTAGAGCAAGAGCCCAGATGCACGCAGAAGGGGAAAAGCCAACCCGATATTTTTGCGCATTAGAAAAAGCACGGGCAATAGATAAGGTGATGTGCTCATTAAACATGCCGGATGGTTCAACCGTCTTTACCAACAATGAAATGAGTACTATTGTATGCAATTACTATGAGTCATTGTACAAGTCAGAGGGAATTGATGAAGATGCAAAATTGGATTTGTTAGCAAATATAGACAAAAAGGTGTCAGACACAGGCAGTGAATTTTGTGATCAACCCTTAACACTAGAAGATTTAACTAAATCCCTTAAAGGTATGAAACTAGAAAAATCACCGGGGTGTGATGGCCTTCCAGTTGAATTTTACCAAACGTTTTGGCACCTTGTAGGTCCAATAATGGAAGAATTAGGCACTCAAATTTTTGAGAAAGGCCATTTACCACCAACTATGGCTAGGGCATACGTAAGGCTAATATATAAAGGAAATGACAGACGTCTAATTCAGAACTACAGACCAATTTCTCTACTATGTGTAGACTACAAAATAATATCCAGAGCACTAACATTGAAACTAGGTAGTGTTTTAGGAGAAATCATTGGA
The DNA here is from genome assembly GCA_034401795.1 of Chaetoderma sp. LZ-2023a. Taxonomy (NCBI): domain Eukaryota; kingdom Metazoa; phylum Mollusca; class Caudofoveata; order Chaetodermatida; family Chaetodermatidae; genus Chaetoderma; species Chaetoderma sp. LZ-2023a. Next base: position 2,991 of record JAVVLW010005258.1, read on the forward strand.
ACAGAGCAGACATGTGCTGTACCCAGGAGGACAATTCTAACCAATACCATGGTAATAAGAGACCTTATACAATTGGTTGAGAAGGATAGCATCCCTTCAGCTGTGATTGCCTTGGACAATGAAAAGGCATTTGACCGTGTGGAATGGGATTTTCTTTTTAATTCTTTGCAATCGTTTGGGTTAGGCGCAAACTTTATTAAATGGGTAAAGATTTTATATACGGATATCAAGAGTAGCTATTTAGTGAACAATCAATTATCCAGAGAAATTGTCTTAGAACGTGGGGTTAGACAGGGGTGTTCCCTATCGCCATTATTATTTGTTATTGTGATGGAATCACTTGGCATAGCATTGAGGCAAAATAATAACTTTCAAGGCATATGTATTCGTGGCATAGAAAGACCACTTAAGCTGTCACAATATGCTGATGACACAACTGTGTTTACCAGTTCAAACATTGATTTTGCAATTTTAAACCACGTACTAGAAAAGTTCCAAAATGCATCTGGTTTGAAAATCAATAAAGGAAAATCCAAAGGATTATTTCTGGGGCCATGGAAAGAGCGGAATGACCAGCCACTTGAAATCAATTGGTCTAATGATACCATTAAGATTTTAGGCATCTATTTTGGCAGGAAACCGAATACAATACAAAATTGGAATGAACGAGTATCTAAGCTTAAGAGAATATTAGCAAATTGGAAGCGTCGTCGTCTTTCAATCTTTGGTAGAGTGTTTGTTGTCAACAACTTGGCATTATCTGGGCTATGGTATACAGCATCGGTTGTACACATGCCAAAACATGTAGAAAAGGAGGTTAATGAGTTGATATTGTCATTCATATGGGAAGAAAAGAATCATTTAGTTTCCCATCGTGTTCTCAATAATGCTAAGTTAGAAGGAGGACTTGATTTAATTGATATTAAAGTGAAATGTGTTTCTTTAAGGTTAAAATTTTTGGATGATCTTATTACATCAGATGAGACGTGGGCATGTGTTTCACGAGCTCTCATGGAGAGAATTGTAGAACCATTTCTGGCGGAGCATGTGTTTACCTCAAAGAAGCCACCTGCGAATAGCCAAATGATACCAGATGTGTTTAAAGATCAAGTTAAGGGGTTAGAAATATTTGACAGATACATGCCTCCACCTACGTGCTGGAAGGAAGTACTAGAACAGCAATTGTGGGGCAATAGTAATATATGTTATAACAATGCAGTACTTTATCTACCGTCCTTTGCAAAATATGGCATTCAACATTTATCGGATATGATACACCCTCAAACACGTAGATGGATTTCAATGCAAGACGTAGCTAGAAAAACACATATGAGGCATATAGATGTCCAGCTGTTGCTAAATAAAATAAAACATGCTGTACCAATTGAATGGTTTCGTCTGCCAAATGTAAATAATAATAGTTTGACTCCACAACCCGCATTAGTTCTTGATGATGAGATGTTAAAATACAAGATGAGATCCAAGGAATGGTACCATATTATGAGACGAAAACAAGTAACACCTCCCATAGCAATTAGGAGATGGGATGACTCAAGCTATAAACCATCCAGTTGGAAAAATGTATGGAAAATCTTACATTCTCCATCCATACCAAATATGGCTCGTGATTTATTGTGGCGATTACTACATCGACGTCTATGGGTGGGACACTTGACATACAAGTGCAATATTACGACTTCTGATAGGTGTTACTTATGTCAAACAGACGAGGAAACAATCGAGCATTTATTTGTGGAATGTCCAATATCGTCACAATTTTGGGACTATATCAGCCAAATCTTGGCAAAATTTGGAGCGAAGCCCATTGTTCTAGACACACATGTAGTCTTATTTAGAGAATTTGGATCAAGCGGTGTAAATATCATAAAGTCTGAAAGGACTATTTTAATAACAATACTAACCATAGGTGTTTGGGCCATTTGGAAACATCGGTGTGCACAGACGAAAAATCCATCTATGGGCAATCACAATAGAGCAATAAAGGCAATATTTCGTTCATTGCTGCTGAATCATATTCCTTGCGAATATTTTAGATTAAAGCAGCATGGTAAAGAAAAAGTATTCAAGGACATATGGTGCAAAACAAACATAGTTTCAATAGAGTTGGGAGCTGTAAAAATAAATGAGCCTGCACTAGCTTAAATCATTTGATTACTACAGCTGATTTATCTGTGTCTTTTAATTAATCTGTGTCATGTAATTCATTTTAGTCTGCACTTTGATATTGTTATGTTTAATAATTCATGTTAAGAAATAAACAGACTGGGGTAATTTAATAATCAATCGATAAAGTAATTTGCCATTGAATTATAAAATTGTCCCAGGTAATTTTAGGAGTTTTATAGGGTTATTTGTTCCCGGGTAATTTACAAAACCTTACAACAATGTAAATCAAAAATGGAAACAAGAGCGCCATCTATTTCCATCTATTTTTCTGTAATTTTCCTGCTGACTATATATGTTATGCTACCTGAATGCTACTACGCCCGCTGATCTTTAAGACTCAGCCCACTGGCGTCAATGATTGACTTATTTGTCATTGATTGACGAGTCACTTTTCATTTGTTGAATAGTTGCACTCGCCACACGGGTCTACTACCACACATGGATTGAATGGTAATTTACAAAACCTTATAATAAAGTAAATTGAAAATGTAAACAAGAGGGCCATCAATTTTTCTGGAATTTTTCTGCCGACTATATGTATTATACTAGCCAAATGCTACTACGCCCGCTGATCTTTAGAGAATCAGCCCACTGGCGTCAATGATTGACTTATTTGTCATAGATTGACGAGGCACTTTTCATTTGTTGGATAGTTGCACTCGCCACACGGGTCTACTACTACACCTGGGTTGAATAGTAATGCCTTTGTTAAGTTTTGTTTTGCTATCGGAGCTTTATCAGCATATTGTTTTGTATCTATACTTTTTAAGCCATATGTATTTATAGATTGTATTAATGCTCATTATTTATCATTGTTTTGGTGTAATATTAATCAAGATTACTAGTTCACCAGGTTTTTTTCTGGGGGTTTGCAAGCCTTTTTAAAGGAGTTCCTCCGTGAAGTTTGTCCGACTGCGTCAGCGTCGGTTTTTCAAAAAAAAAAGAAGAAAAAAGTAGTAGTAGTAGTAGTAGTAGTAGTAGTAGTAGTAGTAGTAGTAGTAGTAGTAGTAGTAGTAATAGTAGTAATAGTAGTAGTAGTAGTAGTAGTAGTAGTAGTAGTAGTAGTAGTAGTAGTAGTAGTTGTAGTAGTAGCAGCAGTAGTAGCAGCAGCAGTAGCAGTAGTAGTACCAGCAATAGTAGTTGTACCAGAAGCAGCAGCAGTAGCAGCAGCTGCAGCCGCAGCAGCCGCAGCGGAAGCAGCAGCAGCAGCCGCCACCACCGCCGCCGATGGCGTGCCATATGGTAAGTCCTCCATTTATGTGAATTAGCGGTAATGGTAGCGGCTGTGGTAGTGTTAGCTGTTGTGTTGGTGAGTATCATTCGTGCATTCTATGTGTATCGTAAAGGACCGAAGGTCGTAGTAGTAGCAGTTGAATTGATAATGTTTATTTCTTTTTCTTGGACAGTAATAGAAATTTGCAGAGTTTAATGAGTTACATATTGAAAGTAGTCCACGAGTTTTATCTGCATTGTTTTGTCTTGAATAGAATAGTGGAATATATTTTGCTCGTTCTATGTTATATCGCCCACAATTAAACAGAAAGTGATTCTCGTCCTCAACTTCATTTCTATCTATGCCAATCCATCTTTGCGTTTCTATGGCGAGTCTGTGGTTGAGTGTTCGAAAATGCAGAGGCGTTAATGATTCCTGGTATGGCAGACATTTTAAATAATTTTCGAAATTGAATTCTGTTTTTTATTTCGCTATAGAAGTGTAATCGTGTTGATTGGTTCATTTCTCTAGTCCACTCCTCGACGAATTTGTGTTCTAATGAGCGCTTCGTTAGCTGGACTAGCCGCTTGCCGTGTATGTTCTCTTCTGTAAATAGGTTTTGTTGATCAATGCTTTCTAAAATAATTTGAATCGTTTCGATCCATTTAATGTGTATGTTGTGTCTAGTTGCAAAGGCTTTACATAAGAAGTAGAGCATAGACGGTAGTTTACCATACCCACCATTTACTCGACCCGCCAAAAATCGTATCATGTTACATTTTATTGTGATGTGAAGTGGAAGATTCCCAAGCTCGCCGTATATCATGACATTAGGTGTACTTTTCTTCAAACGAAGTGTATGTTTAAAAAACTTTAATTGGCATGTTTCTACGTGTGTAGTGTTCTCAAAACCCCAGCTTTCTGATCCATAAAGTAATATAGGTGTAATCATTGTATCAAATAAAGTTGTTTGTAAATCAATAGGTATGTCATGCAATTTAATGGCTTCTTAGAGCACATTATTTTCACTTTTTCTCATGGGAGGTCCCGGCCCCGTTTATGAGAGGCCGACACGCTGCCGTTTGATGCATTCTGAATAGATAAATAACATCCTTAGTTTGCTTCAACTGTTGTCATGAATTTTCAATCAATTTTGGACAAAAATCTAACAATAATCTTATCCCAATGATTCTCACTGATCACTTCTCCTTACACATTAGAATTGTGTCTTCATGTCGCAACTCTAATTCTGGGGAGAGGCTTCAATAGAAAATTAAAAATTGGATATCATTGGATGGGCCTGGGTAACTGCCCAATCCTAAATCCAGCCCTGGTTTGATAAGACTTTTGAAAAGTATTATAATTTTTAACTTAAATTTACAAACTAATTTTTTGTTTTCCTGCAAATGGACAGTCTTCTCGCCCGGCCCACCATTAATCCGTACGTGTCTTTCTGCTGAATTTCCACAGACTACATTTTCTTTGGAGTTTAACTCCTGATATGCTGAATATTTTGAAAACAGTTTGACTGAAAGTTGTTGGTGGCTAAGCCACCAACAACATTCAGTCAAATTGTTTTTACAATATTCAGCAGGTCCAGAGTTATTATCATTTGAAAGTATTGGCCGGTGGCTCGCGTCAGACTAACAGTTTATATTAAAGAAAATCCTGATTTTTTTGTTAGCGTGTGTTCATTTATTTAAAGATTGTCACTGGAATGACTGGCGTGGTTCTCAGCGATACAATTTCTAAATCAGTTCTTCTCGCCTGCAAATTGATGAATCCAGTTTTAGCTATGTCCCGCCAATCTCTAGCTACGCTCCGCCCACATTGTTCCTGTATTTGGATCGATCGAACCCTCAGCTCCCTGATTATCTATTTCCAAGAAAAATATATAGGTAAGTCGTTGAATATTTTGAATCTAATTTGCCTTTGTGCTGTTGCTGCCAATGGCAGCAACAGCACCCAGCCAAATTATTTTCAAAACATTTACCAAAATGTGTATTGAATAGTAAATTCGTACACCTTGACGGATTATTTCGGGTTAAAGAAGGACTATATGATCATGGATTGTGACACTGGATTGTAACGGCAACCTATGCTTGACATAGTTAACTATGACGTCATATGATTGACCTATAAACTTGATTCCTCCATTGGCAGTGCTCGTGATCACTACACAGGCCAGTAAAGTGATAATTTGGCACAAAAGTTGCTAACGTGTGGTTGTGTTCTTCATGATGTTATAACTCATTGTAGTTTTTATGAATTGTTAATGACTAGAACCCGGTCTATTTTTGTTCAGCCAAGATTAGAGTACTCAAATCAACATATCTTGTAGCAGATGACAACATAGGTGACCACTAGCATGTACCAGCTAGGAATCCACAGATCACATATACACGAACGATTGGAAAATAAGTCGACTGGGACGCATTGCTTCAAAACTAATGGCCACGCCTATCATAGTCAATGTTTCTCGCAATTGAAATCTCTGGCCTATAATAATTTTAATCGGAAAAATATATTGACTATTTTGAACATAATTTGATTTGATGTCATTAAGGCGTATGACCGCAAGGACCTTTATTCTAATTGTCTTGAAAATTTTTTTAAAACATTTTCTTGAGTCAACTTCAAGCAAATTAAGACTTTTTTTTTATAAATTCGCTACCGTATTAGTCAGTGTCATTTTGCAGAGCAAGAAATCAATATTTTTGAAAATTCACACTCGAATGACTGGCTCGGTAATCGTATAAACATGAGGCATTACAGTTGACAATATATTTCCTGACGGTAGATTGTATATACATACTTATATTCATTATAGATTTATCAACAAAATGCGATTCGTACACTCGAAAGTAGTACAAGGAGAAAGGTCGAAATATTCAACAGCTCTTAGATTGTGACTCAAATCGTACACATGAAAATGACACAAAGAGAAGAAGGATACTTGATTATTTGTCAGCCAAATTAGTTTCAAAATATTCGAACGTCATTAAATTGCTAATTTATAAATGGCATGCGGTTCGTACACTTCATGTCCTGGCCAATCCCCTTAACCCATCTTTCGTTAACATAACTCTATAAAGATCAAGACCGCCAAAATCCACTATATGGTGGTCTTGAGGAATGTCCATTTTTTCATTCGAGAGAATACGATTTTTGAAAGTTTACCACTGGAATGAGTCACTCCAGTGGTAAATTCTCAAAAATAGTCTTCTGTCAGCTTGTAAATAGCCAGGTGCTGTTGGCACAAGAGTGGGTTAACAAAGGTCATTATCTTGATAATGCGGATTACGGGGAAGGTATTGGTTCAGTACTGGCCCAGTAATCTACGTTATCGGAGTAAATTTAATCGTTAACTCTTACGGAAGTATTTTCACTCACTCATCAGACCTATATCTGAATTACAGGATTACTGGAAACAAACAATCTTCAAAATACGATACGAGTTTTGCTGGCAACGATAGTTGGTTCAATAATTCGTTAGAACTGTGTAATGTCTAGATTTGATCAAGAAAATCAAAATATTTATTTATTAAATGTACATTTACAGGCAAGGAGAAGACTATTTTTTGAAAATTTAACACTGTAATGACTGGCATTCCTGTGGTAAAATTTCAAAATGGACATTTCTTTAGGCCACTAAAGAGGCCGACTTTGGCCAGCCTCATCGTAAAAGGGTTAAAGACAGTAAGCGCGTGGACGCGCACGCATGTGTTTGCGCGTGTGTGTATGTGTGTGCGTGTGTGTGCGTACGTATGCGCGTGTGTGCGTATGTGCGATTGTGTGGATGTATTGGTGTGTGTGTGTGTGTGTGTGTGTGTGTGTGTGTGTGTGTGTGTGTGTGTGTGTGTGTGTGTGTGTGCGGGCGAGTGGGTGTGGTGGGAGTGTGGTGGGGGGGGGGGGGCGGGGCTGTTGGTTGGGGTGAGCGCGTTGTATGGTGCACGATTTACTTCACTTCCCGCCCTTTCGCCCTTGACGGAGATGATGATCGGTTCGATAATCGAGCCAATCATTCCAGCGGTAAATTTCCAAAATTAGTATTCTCTTTTCCGACAAATAGATATTCAATAAGCGATTTTTTTTCTTGACAAAGTTTAGCGATTTTATAATTAATGGTATTTATGCTGATGCAATATTTCAGAGCAAACAGTGTATTATAATTGATCATCAAAAGTAATCGATAAATGATAATCACCAATCGCTTGACCGCTCTTCTGTAAACGTAAATCGTTAATGGCCACGCCAACCAAAATCAGCCTCTGTGTTGCTCTTGATAAATATCCATGTGTAGAGAATCTTTACGAAATAATCTTAATCACGAAAGAATTTTTGAAAATTGGCAACGATAATTATTGGCTCGGTTACCCAACCGGTCATTATAGTGCTTAATTTCTCAAAAAAATTATTTTTTTGGAAAACTGACACTGCCTTAGCAAAAATGTGGAGTTGACAATTAACCCTTTAATGGTCAAACCGGACATGCGCATTAGTCTTCAGAAATAGCCATTTGGAGGCCAACAAAGATATTCTTGTAAACTCCACTAGCAACTGTATTTTAAAAAATCGTCTTAGTTTTCTTGAGAAGTCTTTACGGGTTTAGTTGATATAAGTAGCATTTAGAGCGCTTCGAGGCGCTGTTGGTACAATGGAGTTAATATAAGTCATTGGCGATAGTCAGTGGACCTTTCCCGTTTTAGCTATGCCCCGCCCATCTTTAACTAAGCTCCACCCACACTTCGATCTCTGAACAGCGTGACTAGCAATTTCCAGAAAACTGTAGTTTCAAAATATTCAACATACTCTTTATTAAATCATACAGACATGCAATTCGTGTAGTCAGGTATCAATTACGCGATCATGACGAACTTATTTACGCCATTTATGGAGTCATTGATTATGACGTCATCATAAACGTTACGTAGTTGATTATGACGTCATATGATGAATGCATAAACTGGAAAAGTCCAGTAAAGAACCGACATCTTATAGGCCCAAATGCTGGTGTCCTGGATAGAGTAGATAGATTGTACTTACTCGTAACATAGATGACAGTATACGTTTCTAAACATCTATAAACAATGTAAATAGAGTTGAGCTCTATTTTGTTAAGCCTCTAACATTGTATATTGTATAGGTGTTTGTCTCATTTGGATCCACGTGGTTGGAGCTACAAGTAGATCAACTGAGAACACCCTAATATAGACAATATTATTTATTCATATGGGCGGTTGAACTTGGCGACATTCCAGAGGAAATGTGTTAAATTAACTTTTAAAGTATCTAACACAGCGTGACCTCTGGCATTGTAGTGTTGATTAGTCACTGGGTGAACACAGATGAGGCCGGGTGCCACTCCTTTAATCTATGCCGTCGCGCTGTAGTAGTAGTTTATTTCCACAAGAACGTATAATGACAATGTGGCAATAATAAACGTAATCGCGTTGACATCCGGTTAATAACTTACTATTGTGTGTGTTTGGATATTTCGAACTTGCATGAACGATGAGTGTGACCAGGGGCGTGTTCACGAACGTATAGAAAGTATCGTTAATGGAGGAATCCGGTTTTAGCTACACTCGCCCACCTCTAGCTAAGCTCCACACGCGCTTTGCCAGTGTCGGGATCGA
>JAVVLW010005259.1:0-12739 GCA_034401795.1 Chaetoderma sp. LZ-2023a
TCGATCCTTGCAATCTCTGAATGTTAATTTCCGGAAAACTATACAGGTAAGCTGCTGTATATTTTGAGACTAAGCTGCAACAGCACCCGGTCAAATTAGTTTCGAAATATTCAACAGCATGTTTATTAAAACGCATTTACATACAATTCGTACACCAATGCTTAGTCCGTCATCAAATAAGCGATCGTGACGAACTTAGCTAAGTTACTCATGACATAATAGATTATGAAGTCATCCTACACGTCACGTAGTTGATTACGACGTAATATGATTGATGGATAAATTGGAATCATCCATTGTGTTGGGAACTGGTGAAGTACATTACATTCGTTGTTGGTCTATGGAGCAAGCAGGTTGAATTCAGACCTCTGATGCGGATGTGGGGTATGGTAAATTCACCAATAATATTCCTAAAAATAGATTCCTGTTGTCATGGAAATCGACATACCTCAAAACGACATCGGAAGCCGTCTCAGCCGCCGTGGGCGTTGATGGATTAATGGTAAGGAAAGTTTAAATGTTTGCTTATTGCCGGTGTCCATTTGAAAGCCGAGAGAATGTTATCCTTGAAAATATACAGAAATGGTCTTATGTTGTCATGCAAATGAAATTCCCCAAGACCACTCCAGCTGCGGTTTTTGGCCGTTTTGATAATTTAACGGTTAACACCTCTTGTCTCATCAACGCTTCAAAGCGCTCAAAATGTTTCTTGTACCAGTTAACACATCAATGATAAAGCTTTTTTTATGACAATTTAAACTTTTTCTGAGGGAAGTGGCGATTAGCTAAAGCCTGTCGTAACATAGTTAAAACTGTTTTCTTTCATTGGAAGCCTTGGCGATCTCTCAATTACAAACCACGCATCGCTTGTCTGGCCTCGAATTAAGCGCACGAACATGCTTAATATACACACCTGTTATATTTCTCTGACTAAATTGAGTATTTTACTTTGATTGAAAATGATTACCGGTAGGGAATTCTTCTACATAGAAGCTCCAGCCATTGACGATGACGAGAAGCCAATGATTTAGCATCGTTTGCGTAATTCAGTTGAATGACCATAATTTTCATTAAAGTCAGGCTCTGTTCGCTTTATGTTTGGAATAAAACACGTCTGTATTACGTCGCAGACGTGCTAATTGACAAACGTTAACATTAAAACCTTTTCATAACGAGCTCTGCCAAAACCGGTCTCTGCAGTAGTCTTCGAGAATGCCCATTAGCAGTCCAAGAAAAGCCTATTCTGAAAATTGTACCACTGGCTCGGTAACCGAGTCAGTTATTCTACTGAGACATTTTCAATAGTTTTCTCTGTGCCTGCAGATGGAAATTCAATTCGCAAATATTTATATTTCCTTGACCAAATTTAGCCATTAAAGTGTCGATACTTTTTTCAGTCTAATTTCTTAAGCCTTGGTGATATAATAGTATTAGAGGAACCTAGTCTGCACTCGGAGCTGATTCGCCCATTTACTCTCTAATTTGTCAATGCACTTAGTGAACCCAGGATATAGATGCTTAACACTTGGAGCTAAGACTCAAAATACTTCTAATATACAACACTATAATGGACCTTTACACTTCATCCATGCAACACATGACGTCATAATACTGAAGGACGGCATCATGATGTTATGAATGACGTAGATAGGTACGTCACGAACGCATATTTGAAGACGAACTATACGTTGTTGTACGAATGGTTTGTCGTTACTATTTAATGAATAGTCTGTTGAATATTTTGACACTAATTTAACTGGGAGCTGTTGCTTCCAGTCAAATTAATTGCAAAATATTCAACAGCTTACCTGTATAGGTTTCAGGAAATTGATAGTCAGGGAGTTCAGAGATCGATCGATCCCAACACGGACGAGGTGAGGGTGGAGCTTAGATAGAGATGGGCGGGGCATAGCAAGAACTGGAAAGAACCATTGATGACTGGAGTTTGAGCTATGCTTACAGTCATAGTGGGGATTGGCCGAGAGAGTTGAAGCTTCATTCCACAAAGCTCAGAAATCTTGGACATTGGGCACTAGGTGCAGTCGGGAGTGTACACTTCTGGCACAAATTTGGGAATACAAAATACTAGAATCACCAAATCTGGACCCTCCAATTATATTGTGCCTGGTCTAGGAAGAGATAATGATCCGGATCAAATAATCAAATATCTAAGTCATTTGAGCCACTAAGTACATACCGAAATGCACGTTTTGGCCATAACTAAGGAATTTACGAAGGAATTCACGAAGGTATTATCGTCAATTTTGAGCATATAGTCATATTGTGGCTCGCTGTGGGGATTTCAGGCTTCAGAAAAATTTTAGATATCTAAGTTACCGAGTCATAAAGTGTATACATGAAGGCACATTTTTGCCATGACGAGGGAATGCAGGAAGGTAGAATTATCAACTTAAGTAGGCGTATACTCATACTGTGGGAAAAAAGAGAGAGAGTTTTAGTGTGAAAAGGATCAAATACCAATATGACTGTGTCACTAAGTGATTATAGGAATGAACGTTTTTGGCCATAACTCAAGAATACAAGCGGGAAGCATCGCCAATAATGGCGCATTGAAGAATCCAGTTTTTCAGCCAATCACATAATGTGTCGGCTGACGTCATAATCAATTACGCCATGAATGACGTAGAAAAGATCGCCAAGAACGCTAAATTGATGACGGACTAAGGGTTGCTGTTCGAATTGCGTGTCTTTACTATTTAATAAACATTCTCTTGAATATTTTGAAACTATTTGTACTGGGTGCTGTTGAGGCCATATGCAGCATCAGCACACAGGCATACTAGTTTTATAATATTCAACAGGTTACCTGTATAGTTCTCCGGAAACTGAGATTCAGAGAGTGCAGGGATCAATCGATCACAACACGGTCAAAGCCTGGGTGGAGTTTAGTTAGAGATGGGCGGAGCATGGCTAAAACAGGATTCCTCAATCATATTGTGGTGTGCTAGAATTATTTTGAGTCTTAGTTCAAAGGGGTCCCTTCTTCCGTTCCGGAGGTATGCTTTTGACAGACTGACAGATGGAAGGACGGACGGCAAGATGTATGGACGGACGGCAAGACGGATCGACGGACAGGCTAGAAGGCTAGACTGACCGCCTGACGGGTAGCCGACAGGCAGACAGGCAGGCGAGTGGGCAAGCAGGCACCGCAATAATTACAACAGCATTCACCAGCGCGGGTAACTAATAAAGGTATCTATTTCAGCTATGCCCGAACTCCCAGTCCAATTATTTTGAAGATATTCAACAAAATGTTTATTGCAAATTCATTAAAGACATATAAGTCACACAATTTTGTGACTGACTGATTTTTTTTACGGGGCTGTGGCATTACGATTGTTACGTCAGCCAACACGTGATGTCAGATGCTTGAAGTTAGAGCAGATCACTCTATTTTCAAGTGCATGATTCCACACGGACATAATAAAGCTGACCACATATTATATTCGATCAAAACGTTAGAAAAGATTATTAACACATCACGACCAATCACCCAATCCAATACCCCCCACCCCCACCCCACCCCACACACACGGCAGGGGCCATTATTGTATATTTATGTCCAGCATTTCACAGTGTTATTTGACATTTTGCAACGATTGTTTTATTACCATTCGTCCTTAATGGATAGATCGGATCGGTCGCTCAAGTATCTGAGGAATTATGCTGAGGTATCTCAGCATAATCAATGGAGGAATCCAGTTTTAGCTATGCACATCTCTGGCTAAGCTCCACCCATGCCTTGCCTGGGTTGGAATCGATCGACGCCGGCACTCTCTGAATCGTAATTTCCAGAAATCTATACAGGTAAGCTGTGGAACATTTTGAAACTAATTTGACTTTGCGTTGTTGCTGCCCAGGGCAAATATTGGGATATATTTTAAATAGTGAAAACATACAATTCGTACAATCCGACGGACGATTATGCGCTTCCGGCGGAGTAGATCGAGTCATTCATGACGTAATTGATCATGACGTCAACCTATCATGTGGTTGATTATGACGTCATATGATTGATAGATAAATTGGATTCCTCAAGTATGTCACATCTTTGCTACCGTCGCAATCATAATAACATGAAAATCAAGAGGCTCGCGAGAGCGTAGGTATTTCTTTGATGAATTTTTATTTAAATGAACATTAAAAAAAATATTTTGACAATAATCCGACTGCATATAGAAACATCCCATCCACCACACCCCACACCCGACGAAATAGCTTTAAAATAGTCAACATCTTGCCTGTATAAAGGTGCTTTCCGGTTTTAGCTATGCCCAGCCCATCTTATGCTAAGCTCCACCCACACCTCGCTCATGATGGGATCGACCGATCTCCGAACACCCTGACTATGAATTTCCAAAAAACTACACAGGTAAGCTGTTGAATATTTTGAAACTAATTTGACTGGGTGCTGTTGCATTAAATAGTAAAGAACTACAAAGACATGCAATTTATACTACGTGTCGGACGCTTTGGAGATTTGATGACGGTCTATATGGAACCCTTTGTAACGTAATGATTGTGACGTCATCATGTACGCGTTGAGCTGGTTATGACGTCATACGAGGTCGGATGATGGATGGATTACTCTGGGCCTTGAAAGTTGTATTCTGGGAAATCAGCACTCAAAGTATTTAATTCGAATCCAACACACGCAATAAGTGGGTGTAACATAGTTAGTCTCTCTCTCTCTCTCTCTCTCTCTCTCTCTCTCTCTCTCTCTCTCTCTCTCTCTCTCTCTCTCTCTCTCTCTCTCTCTGTATTTCCCTCCCCTCTCTCTATTTCTAGGCGGGGCATAGCTCGAAATGACTCCATTTATTAGCTCATAGGATAAGACATATCATGGCACTTGCCGTACTGATTACCCAACACGCATGCACCAATCTTCCATATCTATTAAAATTTTCCTGAGGGACCATTATTGTTGTTTATATCCATACAACTTTTCTTCTCGAAACACGTTGAAAGGTGTATTATATACGAAAGAATAACAAAATAAATTGAAAACTAATAAATTCACAACCAGTCACAACATGGTTTTAGGAAGCGATACTCAAGTATCTTTGGCATAGCTGACATCATGGAAAATAATTCTGAATGTGTGTCATTCAGTTGCTCAGGATTGCAGGCGGTCGGGCATCCAGGCGGTTGGTCAGTCCGTCAGCCGATCGGTAGGTTAGTCAGTTGGTTGATCGATTTGTCGGTCGGACTGTACGAAGATTGGTCTGTCAGTCACGTGAACATGTGTTGGTGTGGTCGGGCGGTTGGTTGGGTGTAAATTGTTTACATCTCCGATAAAGCCGTCTAATTCGCAAAAATAGCGCGTTCATACTTGTCTGTTGCCGTTTGGGAGTGCCAACCTTGAATCCAGATTCACTAATTTGTCACCAGCGTTTTAAAAGAAAATGTAATATTAATGTGAAGCAGCAATCGCTGTGTTACTAATACTGACCAGTTGAGAAGACTTAATACTGTCTAATATACGCCATGATATGAACACACACTGCTAGGACACGGGTCAGTTTTATATGGGATATTTATAATGACCACAACATCGTCTTACTTGTCATTTTGCATACATAATTAACGCAAATGTGCAAGATGCTGCGTGTCTTTCTTGACAGCGTGATGTGTAGAATGACATCATAATGAATGACATCATGAATGATGTCGATAAGTACGTCACGAACCCAAATTTGAAGACGGTCTATGTGTTGTTGTACAAATTGTATGCCTTTACTATATAATAAATATTCCATTGACTATTTTGAAACTAATTTGAAAGGGCGCTGTTGTAGCCATAGGCAGCAACAGCACCCTGTCAAATTAGTTACAAAATATTCAACGGCTTCCCTGTATAGTTTTCAGGAAATTGATAGCTAGGGCATTCGGCGATCGATCAATCCCAACACGACGAGGTGTGGGTGGAGCTTAGCTAGTGATGGGCGGGGAATAACTAACAATGGAAAGGTCTATTGTGTTTATTCCCCATACTTGATTATCCCGCTTTGACCACTCTATAGAACATAGCATCACTCACGTGAAGACATGGCAGCATTCAATGGACATAACCGTAACAGTTGCCGTACGACTAGAGACATTATCTTAGCAAATCATCCACGTTCAGTAACTAGGCCAAACTTGTCAATCATTACTGCTATCGGGAGCCAGTATAGAAAAAATAATGCTAGTAATGACGTACACCTGCTGCTCCTAATGCGACTGCTGTTGGTGCTGTTGCTGTTGCTGTTGCTGCTGGTGTTAAGGAGGATGCTGTTGGTACTACTGCGTGTTGTCTTACTACTGCTGCTTGAGGTGTTACTACTGCTGCTACTGCTGCTGGTACGGCTGCTGGCTGTTGCACCACTACTACGACTACTACTACTACTACTACTACTACTACTACTACTACTACTACTACTACTACTACTACTACTACTACTACTACTACTACTGTTGCTGCTGCTGCTACTGATGCCGATGCACAGTGTCGCTGCCACTATCGCTACCCCGTCAGCTGCCGCTAAATGCCAAATAATGATAAGATATTCTTTGGAAATGACGACCAAGAATTCGCAGGCATTCTTAACATTATCTAAATTAGAGGCAACATCAGCCGATATATGGCATTACAGATACTAATTTGATATATTCTCATCAATAAACCAATGGACTATGAAGCTTGGCCTAGATTTCTCATTTATCAGTCTTCACATGGGAAGCCTCAGTAAATGGGTTTTTTCGTTTCTGACAATGCGACCGACATCGCAATTATATTGTTTACCGTCATGCAATAATTCCGCTGTTAACGCCGTATACCTGCTTTAGTCAATCAGGGACAGACCTGGCTTTCACAAATTGATAGCCAATAGATTAGCCAACTACCCTTTTTCTTAGCCAAATCTGAACTATTTTAGCCAATGTTTTCCATTGGCTACGATCTATGACCACAAAGTACCCCTTTCAACCGAACGCTGCATACCAGATACAAGATTATGTTGAATATTTTGAAAGTAATTTGCCTGGAAGCCGTTGCTGCCTAAGGCGGCAACAAGCTTCCAGTCAAATACTTTCAAAATATTCAACAGCTAGCTAATATGGGTGATTTCTTTCTGAGATATTTTGATTTCAGGGTTTATTTGATTACAATAAAACATAATATATAAGTACTAGTTACATAAATTATTTATTTTTAAGATGTTTTTTCAAAGTTAATTTTACTAATATTCTACTTTGAAATTATGTATGGTGTGATTTTAATCATTAGCCAAATATTTAGCCAATCGTGCATTCTATTAGCCCGATCTCAGTTTTACTAGCATTTGGCTAATTGGCGAATGGGTAGGTCGGTCCCTGTCAATGCCTGCGTTGAATTAAGATTCGTTAAGTTGTCACCTGCGTTTAATCCCTCTTGTGCCCACGTGATCAAAATGCTACTTATGTTAAATCAATTAACGCTTTAATAGTCAATATTTACTCTAAATGTATGCTCAGTGAATGCAATCCATTTGCAGGTCAACAGGATATTTACAAATGGAATTTAGAAAAAAAGCCTTCTGTTTTCCTGAAAACGGTGATTGTCTTTGAACATATTGATTATTAAATTTGTGCATGATCAGTCACCATTCTTTTGAAAATGTATCACTAGAATGACTGGCTCGGTAACCGAGCCAGTCATTCTAGTGTTTAATTTTCAAAATCAGTCTTCTCTTGCCCTGTAAATGCCCCATCGCCACTGAAGAGGCTGCTTCATCCTGTTTCACCACTAACTGGTTAAGTTAGCACAAGCTGTGTTAAAGAAAAATGTAGTGCTGGTGTGAAGTAAACCCCCGCTAGGTTAGTAATACTACTGACCAGTTAAGAAGACTGTCTACTATACGCCGTGATATGAATAGACTCTGTTAGGACACGGGTCAGTTTTATATGTGACATTTATTATTGACCACAACATTGTCTTACTTGATAATTTACATGCATAATTTAATGTGAACGTGGTTTCTATGTGTCCTGTTTGCTTAGGAAGAAGAGTGTGCTTATTCATACTTGATTATCCCGTGGTGACCACCTATACGATAACACATTAGTTACTTAAAGACGTGACTGCATTCAATACGCCAGTACAACTACGCGTTATGGTCGAGAAAAACATAAACATTTACTGGCAATGTCCAAGAATGTAGGCCCCACATTATCACTGCTAAAGGAACAAAGTACCAAAAGGTAAAGCCGGTAATATTGCTGCTGTTAGCACTACTGCTACCGCTGCTGCTGCTGCTGTTGCTGTTGTGGCGGCTGCTTGCTTCAACTGCTGCGGCTCTGTGTGCTGCTGCCGCTACTTCTGCTGATAAGTTGTTGTGGCGGCTGGTCGCTTCTGTAGCTGCTGCTGCTGCTGCTGCTGCTGCTGCTGCTGCTGCAGTGTTTGCTGCTGCCTCTGTTGTTGTGGCGGCTGGTCGCTGCCGCCGCTGTGTTTGCTGCTGGCACTGCGGTTGTGGCGGCTGGTCGCTGCCGCCGCTGTGTTTGCTGCTGGCACTGCGGTTGTGGCGGCTGATCGCTGCCGCTGCTGTGTTTGCTGCTGGCACTGTGGTTGTGGCGGCTGGTAGCTGCCGCTGCTGTGTTTGCTGCTGGCACTGTTGTTGTGGCGACTGGTGGCTGCTGCTGCTGCATTTGCTGCTGCCGCTGCGACTGCTGTTGGTGCTGCCTCTAGAACGCACGATAATATGATATTGTTTATAACTTTTGGTAGTGAAAAATCACAAGCATTGCTTATCATTGTGTGATCTAGCGCCAGCGGCAAAGGATGACCGGCATTACGAATACTAATTTGATACTAATTTCATATATCCCTGCATCGATAAATCAATGACGTATGCCGCTTGCCCTATATTTATCACTTAGCAGTCTTCAGACTTCAGGGTCCAGCAAATGCTGTGCGAAATACAGTTAAGCCGTCAATACCAGGAAATTCCAGGTCCATAATAACATGTTTAATGGGGGGAAGCCGGATTATTCATCAATCATATGACGTCATAATCAACTACGTGACGCGTATGATGAGACCATAATCGATTACGCCATTCATGACTTATCTAAGTTCGTCACAAACGCTTAATTTATGACAGACTAAGCGTTGTTGTACGAATTGTATGTTTTTACTATTTAATAAGCATGCAATTGAATATTTTGAAAGTAATTTGACTGAGATCTGTTGCTGCCGTAGACAGCAACAACTCCAAGCCAACTTACTTTCAAAATACTCAACAGCTTACCTACACCGTATTCGGGAAATTGATAGTCAGTGAGTTCAGATATATCGATCCCAACACGGCCGACGTGTGGATCGAGCTTTGATAAAGATGGGCGAGGCATAGCTAAACTGGGTTCGTCCATTCAAAGACGCGTGCGCTTAACACAACTCATTTACTATGTGGAAATAGTTTTCACGTCATGTGACGGTGGTTCCATATGCTTTACGACCATCCGTCTGTTGCGTCAACAGCGCCTTAAAGCACTCAAAGAGCTACTTATAGTATTATAGTAATTAACTTTTAAATAGGCAATGTTTGTAAACAAAAATGTTGCTCAGCTACTCAGTGAATGCAATGTATTTGCCGGCCAAGAGAAGACAATTAGTTTATCTAAATTTACCAATGGATTTTACAAGAAAATAGAGGCTGGTTTGAACATCTTGAACATTAAAACGTCTCGATAATTCAACTGTTTGCAAAATCAGGGTCCATTTGCAGCTCAAGAGAAGTCCACGTTTTGAAAATTTACAATTAGATTGTCATTCCGGTAGAATAGTTTTCAAAAATCGTCTTCTCTTGGAATGAAAATTCATCAACACCACTGAAGATGCTGCTTTGTCCGGTTGTAAATGGTGACACACGATGTGTTTAAAACACAATTATGGACTCAAAAGCATATGGTCGCAATAAACAGGGCTCCCGTATGTTCCAGATGTTTGCTGTACAATAAATAATTTCATTACTGAACTTTGAAGGAACCTTTATTTTCCAGGGTTTTATATGGTAAAATGTTGCTTTCCTCTCCAAACCACGTAAATGCTAGTCTGACGAACACAAACAAAAATTACACATTGTGCATCGATCAGATTAAGGACATCAGACATTTCAACTGGTCCTCATTCCTCTTTCAGAGAATAGGTTGTATTAGATTATATGGAAGGCATAATGCCATTCTCATCAGAGAAATGAATGCCGCCGACGATGATTGCACGTCAAGCATTTAGAACCTATAACACATGTTAAATGGCGAGGAATGTGTTCATCTCTTGATTATAGTTGCATTTTTGTCTGATCCTATTCATCACTAAATCACAGTAAATTTCCAATGAGGCTGTTTGATAATGCATTGGATTTAATCCTTAGCTGAAAAGACCAAAGAGCTAAGTTGATCATTGGCTCGCATAGAACAATTTAAACCCTCTCTTTATTGTGTCAACTTAACCCTAACACGGCATCTCCAGGGAGCTTTACGAAGGTCCATTTACAAGCATCGGTAAGTTTACGAAAGATACATGTTTTGGCCAAAAACCGGGCATTCAGTGAGAAAGAGTTCAATTTCTTGAAGAATAGACATCGTTACACGCCGAGAGTGACCATGTGAGTGTAAGAATAGGAGTGAATCTCCGCACGTTCACGTGTCCTAGGAGGACATTTATGGACAACCATATAGTGAACTCTACTAACGTTTTCCGAAAGACACCAGGTCTAATCTTGAGGCTACCCACTTGGACCAGGGGATGTCTACCGTTGTGGCTGCCTACTAACGACTAATGCTGTGTTACATCTGATAGCGTTAGGGCCAACGCCACATCAACCAGCAATAGTTTAGCGAGTAATAGTAGAATTGACAGTCCTACTGCTTCCGTCCAATCAACTCCCTCGCCAATCCCCACTTCCCCGAAAGTGCCGTAATATCAGGCTCTTAACCACATAGTCGGACTGCGAGTCAGACGTAGCGTAGCCACGACATGTGAAAAAGGGAATGTTGCCCACCAATCCGTCGTTCACACTGCTCACGTGATAGCAACGCCTCAAAGAATCCAAGGTCATGCGTATATCAATTAACCTTGTAATGAGCCCGGACAGTTCAAGAACCTTGGAGTTATTGCTTAGAGAAAGTCAATTTAGAGAAGACAATTTTTGCAAGCTTACAAATGGAATTTGCTTGCTGTAAATTGATATTTATCAAGATCAACGTAGATGTGGTTTTTTGACCGGCTTAACCAGTGACGTGTTAACCAAGACACATCAAATTGTTTCCCCTTATTCTGTGTCAATTTGCAGGCCAAGAGAAGATCTGTATAATTTTAATTTACCACAGGAATGACCGAATCTTTAACAGTGTCCATTGCTAGGCTGAGAGATTACTATGTTTTTAAGAATTTACCACTGAAATGGCTGGCTCGTTTACCGAGCCAGTCATTTCAGTGCTAAATTCTCAAAAGAAAACAATCTTCTCTGAATCTGCAATGTGATGTTCCAAGGACACCTGCGCATACCAAATCCATAAGGTTGACGATTAAAGCGTTTTGTGGACAGACGAAGAGTTAAACATTTGAGCGACAATACAAGATAATGTCTCACGACATCGAAGAGCATAAAACACAAGCACATCAAAACCTAATGGAGATGAGCAAATTGAGTGCATTTTCCATATTTCTTCCAATATTAAATGTCAAGTTTTATTCACGATTTCTTCATAAATGTTCCTGAATAATGGAAGACAATGCATTAAAAACTATTCTTGTCGGAGTTATCAATATTTCTGTATCAGGATTGGACAATGTCACAGTAGGAAGTCAAAGCCTGCAAAGCCACTATCGATATCTATGCAAACAACTATTGCACATACGCTGGTATTCGGCTAAATACGTCTTCTAATCATTATTTTGCAGCAGGAAACCTAGAATATATAGCGTTGCAGACAGGCACTATATAACAGATTGTACTAATTTTGTTTGCATTTGTTATAAGACACCACCCCAACCCCAACGATTCATGGTTCCTAATAGCATGAATGTCGGACGAAATACATGTATGAACTTGAGCTGATAATTCAAACGAATAGAGGTATCCACCTCCCGCGCATTTCTTGCTAAGCTCCGCCCATATTCGTGCCTTATTCGAATTGATACTGTAACCCCTCATGTGTCAACAGCGCCTCGAAGCGCTTAAAATACTACCCATATTAATTAACCATTTAATGGTCAAGATCGTTTCAATGAAAATTATAATTTTCGCACTTGAATTTCCTACAAACGGATATTGCCCCATGGCCACTACAGATACCGTTTGGTAGGCCAGACGATTCAGGGATTAATAGTCAAGAAAATTCAGCCTAGCCATTAGTAGTAGTAGTAGTAGTAGTAGTAGTAGTAGTAGTAGTAGTAGTAGTAGTAGTAGTAGTAGTAGCAGCAGCAGCAGTAGCAGTAGTAGTAGTAGTAGTAGTAGTAGTAGTAGTAGTAGTAGTAGTAGTAGCAGCAGCAGCAGTAGCAGTAGTAGTAGTAGTAGTAGTAGTAGTAGTAGTAGTAGTAGTAGTAGAAGTAGTAGTAGTAGTAGTAGTAGTAGTAGTAGTAGGAGTAGTAGTAGAAGTAGTAGTGGTAGTAGTAGTAGTAGTAGTAGTAGTAGTAGTAGTAGTAGTAGTAGTAGTAGTAGTAGTAGTAGTAGTAGTACCGGGTATATAACAATATATT
>JAVVLW010005263.1:0-14441 GCA_034401795.1 Chaetoderma sp. LZ-2023a
GTAAATGTCCTCTTGCACTCCACACTCATATGGGTGACTCACATATAAAATTTGGTAGAGTTCCGTCTAATGGTTTCAGAGGAGTTGCGTTACAAGTGATTTGACCTTTTGACACACAAATTATAAATCTTTTAATATGTGAATAAATTGACAAAAGTTGTTAATTACGGTCCGGAACTACAAAGGCCGCTTATCTTTATACGCGTACTAGATTTAGACGAGGCTAAAAATCATTTGCACGCGTATAGTTAAACCAACGTTTTAAGCGGGAACTACGAAATCTCTTAAACACACGTTTAGTTACACGCGCTTAAGCGGGTACGTGATGGCCCGCTTGGCTATTGTTCCCGCATCAACGCTTACCCGTATGCGACTTCTTGCATAGGTGATCGACCTGCATTTGGCAAAAAACGTGTTCGGCATGACTAACGAAAAGAGACAACGAAGTAGTAGTGGTAGTAGTAGTAATAGTAGTAGTACTAGTAGTAGTAGTAGTAGTAGTAGTAGTAGTAGTAGTAGTAGTAGTAGTAGTAGTGACATTTTGCTCAAGACGATCTCATAAAAATGTTTTAGCTGTTTTTGTCACTACTGGGGGAAAAGCAAAATCATGCTAGATTTGTAGTAATGGCAGTAAAGATATTATTAAATAAACTAATAACTCTGCCAAGTTTCTGTCGGATAAATCTGTCACGGAAAACAGCACTCCTTAAGTTTCCTTCTACAATAGCAGGCTGAACATCCTCAACATGTTCAACAATTTCTTCCCGTCGTCTGCTAATTGATCCTGTCGTTGGATGGCCAATTTATGAAGAAAGGCTGTTGCCACGATTATTGCCATGTTATGATCCATGTAAAATAAGATGAAAATTTACTTTATTAAACATTGGTATTAACATTTACGGGATCATCGCAATTCACACCACGCAGACTTATATCCTCGAGGGCGAAAGGCGGATAATATAACTATCAGCATCCACTTTTGTTTTAGAGTTCGTCCATCTGTCAATGCATATGTCTGTCTGATACCTGTTGTCATACTAAAGATATATACAAATGTGTGGGTCCAAACGCTCTTTTTAAAACGGATATAATTGCCTTTATTAGCACCGCCCACCCCTGTGTAGATGATGGTGGTGGTGGTGGTGGTGGTGTGACATAGCAATCGGTGTATTGCTCTTTGTGTCTGCCTGCCTGCCTCTCTGTCTCTCTGTCCGTCTGTCTGTTTGGCCACTTTACCACAGTAATATACATGTTATCTGGTTGCGTGTCTAAGGAATAGACGCTATAGATTATGTCTAAAACAGACATCCGGATAAAAATTCTATAGTAAATGAATTTGTTAAAACTTTGGTTCAAGTTTGTGTTTGGTTGTCCAAACAAAGTTGTTAATTTTCGATTGAAATGGTCAAAGATCAAGGTCATTGC
Source organism: Chaetoderma sp. LZ-2023a (assembly GCA_034401795.1). NCBI lineage: Eukaryota > Metazoa > Mollusca > Caudofoveata > Chaetodermatida > Chaetodermatidae > Chaetoderma > Chaetoderma sp. LZ-2023a. The sequence continues at coordinate 1,426 of JAVVLW010005263.1, forward strand.
AAATATTTCCCTTTGATAATCGAAGGCATACAGCAAACATTTGAGTCAGGGGAATATGCCATCTTTCTTTTCTTATAAACATTGGCATTATATCTCACTACAATTATGTTGGTAATTACAGAACAACGCAACTGATTTCCATAACCGACGCACGGGAATCGCCTTTTTCAAATGCCAAAGTCATTCTCGATCCGGGAGCGTGTTCGCCGATGTGCAATATTATACTGCCTGTCAGCCTCCGTCCTCTCTTGACGAACCAGGATCAGCAGAAATGGGCGGCATGTGTAGGCTGCATCCCCCACAACAATTCCCGAGAAATCACCCGTGTTGAATCGATTGAACAATGAGGACTCATTCCAAACCCGTGAATCATGTGCTGAACCACACCACCGGCAAACTAGGTTGGTGAACAACCTTTGGTGGTCTCAAACGAACTGACAATTTAAACTGTAATAGCCCTTTCAGTACATGAATAACTGGGCATCGGCCCCACCCTGATTTCCAATAGGGAGGTGTGTTCCGTCAATTGCTCCAACAATGCCAGGAAATCCTGCTATTTGGTGAAATCCACATACCATAGATTGCCTAACATTGGCCAACTGAGGGAAGGTCTTAAAAGCTCCTTGATGGGACAGATAACAGCAGTAACTCTGTGATTGGCTTGTCCACAGGTATGTTGCGAGATTCCAGACGTGTCGCTGACCATAATCTGAAATGCTCCACATGTGAAATAACGCAGGGCACACACTAATTGGAGAGCTGAGAGAAAGTGCACAGCTTCTCCGAGCTGGATGTTGCAACTCTAATCTTAAAAGTGCAATGACGTCATTAAATGAGTTTTTCGTAACTCGAAACCGCTTAATAAACTGGTCTTCCTCATAAGATTCGAGCGGATTTACCCCGTCCATAAAGACACAAATGACATGAGACATGCTGACGATTCTCGTCTTCAATTTCGTTGGCCTCCTCTTGCGCCAGATCAAAGATTTGAAGTGCATCCATACACCTACAACGGATAACTACTACTACTACTACTACTGCTACTACTACTACTGCTGCTGCTGCTGCTGCTGCTACTACTACTACTACTACTACTACTGGTGCTGCTACTACTACTACTACTACTACTACCACCACCAGCACCGCTGCCGCCGCCGCTACTACTACTACTGTCGCTGCTACTGCCGCAGCCACTGCTGCTGTTGCTATAAAAATATGTCATGCCTGAATGTACAGTGTAACCCGAACCCAATGAGAAAATCTTAAACGTTCTTCTTTTCAAATATCCATGTGTAGTTATCACTTGCAAATGATGTGGTAACATGCAATTCACAACTTAAACAACCCCCTGACCATGTTTAGGGAATTCTATTGTTCTCCGCTAAGCAGCGTTTAAACTTAGTCCGTAGTTTAGGCACGCTTAATGATAAACATGCTTCGTAATTACCGATTAAATTTAAGCGCAGACTTTAGACAACGTTTACCGATTTACACGCGTCTGGCGGCTTAAGCGCCTTTCGTAGTTACGGGCCTAAGTGTCTAGTCGCCACTAGATGCTTCATTCTCTATAGGCTATCTTTAGTAATTTTCTGGCCTGGATATCCCTGCTCAGTAAATTTTCGATTATGATGTCATTGTAAGGGTCAGTCTTGACAAATCCTCCTCTCACCAATTCAGTTTCAAATTCCTTTCAAAGCTAGCATTCGTTATTTGAGACAGTTGTCTTATTGGTTTCCTGGCAGAGTATCAGCTGTTTTACTATAAGGTTTTGATTGCTTTCAATTAATTAATGTATATTATAGTCTCAACATTTTGGCTATAATTGTTTTGCTGAAAGTTGTTGCTGTGTAAGATAGCAATGCTTCTCATCATGACTATTTACTGTGCAGTCTTGATCGGTCTACATGTTGATTGCCTGTCTAACGGCTGAATCTTTGCAGACAAAATTTTCCAGGGGACATAACTTTTCACATGCTGAATATCTTGAAAACAATTTGACTGAAAGTTGTTGGTGGCTAAGCCACCAACAACTTTCAGTCAAATTGTTTTCAAAATATTCAGCATTTCTAGGGTTAGTCCCTTGAAATTATTGTTTGGTGGCGTGTAGCACCCAGACAGTTAAGATGCTTTATAAATTAGCAATTTTAATAATTTAATTATATTTAGTGCTTTCCACAGTGCCGATCAAATCATAGAGCTAATTCTTTACAGGCAAGAGTTTGTGATTATAATTTCTGTGTTAAGATGATTAATATAAATATCTGTTGATATACCAGGCTTTTGAGGACAATATTCGTAAGAATAGAGGCGTGATGTCAAACTGGATCAAGTATGCACAATGGGAAGAAAGCCAGAAAGAGATTCAGAGGTATGTTCAGCGGCCTGTTAGTTGATATTTGCTGTGTTTAGTGCTATCCGTGGATTTTAGCAGCACAAGGGCGTAGTAACAATCTATATCCATAGCCTTGTAGTACAGCTGATAAATAAATTAATATTTTCATAACAGAAAGATGTGAGTTAGTACAATTTTGAACACTATGTACTGTAAGAAATGCTCTGTTGAATATTTTGAACATAATTGGACTGAAAGACATTGCTGCCAGTTCTTCTAAATACTCTTCCGTTCTCATGAAATTTGTTAGTTCTGTTTATGTACATTTTTAATATTTGTGAAATTCATAATTTTCATCTTTTTTGCTATTGAGTGGTTGCAGTTATAAGAAACGCTGTTCAAGTGCAAGTATTGCTACTGTGGAACTTTGGCACAACATAACATTAGATATAGTACAACACAATTACTGTACATTCAATATAGAAGTATGAGACATACCTGAGCCTAGGACTCAAGTGGTTTCAAGTCCGTCTAGTAGGCCATTTGGTTTCCATCTGCCAGTTTCCATGCAGGACTGGTTCCACGTCAGTTTTGTGCATGCGATTGTGAAACCAAGTAGTCTTAAGCTCTACTGAGTTCCAGTACACTCTTCCCCGTTATGTTGACGGTGGTGGGCAAACGAACTAATATGCTTTCAAAAATTGTATCTGACTTGGGTGATGAGGTTGTGGTTTAGGATAGCAGAATATAGATGTCATAAAGAGATACAGACATGACAGAAAATTATACTTTCACATCATGAGAACATACTTACCTCCCTAACACTCTTGATATACTAGTATATCGGCTCTAAATTCAATAATATTCAGAATTATAAAAAGTTAGGTGCCCCTAATGGGCAGGTGGAAGTACACAGTCATGCACATGACAAACACCACCCTCTGCGCATGCGCACACCGGTACTTCCGTTTTCTAATATATTGGCTGGAAGCAACTGGTGGAAATTCCTCACAGGCGCTTTTCTGAATTCATAAGAGAACAATACATCCAAATCTATCATGGCTGATGCGAAAATGTCAGAGGAGCCCTCCTCGTCATCATCCAAGGTGACATTGTTCCTGGCTTTTATTTGAGACTTGTAACTTTCGTGTGTTACCGGTTTTCGTCGCGGCCGTTTTCGGCGGTACCGCGTTTTCAGGCGCTGGGAATCCTTGTAAATTTTTTCCCAGCGCCTAGGGCTATTAATCTCTTGTGTTTTATACTTACAGGTTTGTCTTGTGCCTATACAAGGATGCCTGGTCTTTTCTAGAGCGTGGTTCACGTCCCAGGGTGACTTATCAGCGTGATATATCTAAGGGTTGGAGATATAATAAATTAATAAATAAAATATCTCCTTCCTTTTGTCCCATCCCCCTCATCAGTTCTTCTGGAGGAGGAGTCTCGGCGGATGGAGGGACGTGTTTTCCTGCACAAGAGGATGGTTGCCTGTGCTCAGGCTAAGGGAGTTATTAATTATGGCGCATAGTTATTTGAAAATAATTACAATTTCTGCTGCCGTTTGCTATTGCACTATTTTCTCTCTTGCGTGTGCATGGGTCCTCGAGTATATATAGTTTAATATTATATTACTCGAGAGCTGAGTGTCTGTAAGATCTAGATATTTCTTGCATTAATCTGACGTCCCCTCTCCTTGAAGGAGCTTTTGCATGGAGGTTTGATGTCATAATCAACCAGAGTTTCTCTTTCCTTGATGTCATAATCTTAGTTTGGAGAAGTCTGTGATGTGTTCATCCCCTGTTTATTAAGAAGTGTAGAGAGATATCTAGATAGTCATGTTCTTTCTCTCTCTCTCTTAATCTAAAAAGAGTGGGGTTCTGGTTGTATTTGGAGTTATTAACTAGAGAAGTCGCCTGTCCCGTCAGGGTGGTCGTGATAGTGGATGTCTTCTCTCGTGGTTGTTTTGGTTTCTTCTTAAAAGATCCATTATCAAGGCTTTGAGACTGTCATACTCATTGTCTTCGTATCCGTCTTTTCAGAAGTGTCCATCCTGCCTCAAGTCTATGAAGGCTAGATTCTTCCCCCACCCTTGCCATCTGTGTTCAGCTTGTAGGCTGTCCAACAAATGTGTTATTTGTGAAAAGTGGGGGGGGGGATCTAACCTCTGAATTCTTCTCTTTACAGGCGAGGATGATGGCAGAGGAGGGGAAGAAACCAAAGAAGGACGGTAAGAAGAAGGCCTCGGAGAAGAGTGGTCTCGAGGCCTTCAAGAGTGAGTTGGTGAGTGAGATGCGCAGGACTTTGAAAGACCTGATGCCTGACATGCTTCGCGGCATGTTGCCTGGCACAGGTGTTTCAACTTCCTGCGCATCGACCTCGGTGCAGGTAGCCCCCGTCCCTGGATCATGGCCTATTAGCTCGGACAATGCATTTAGTGATCCAGGGGCGGCCGTCTTGGACCCAGGCTTGATGTTCGCATCGCCTGGGGTGCCAGCGGCGCGAGAAGCATCAGGCGGGACCCGACCAACGGGCCTGACCACGATCACTCGCGGAGTAAACTCGTCATCTGCCTTTGAGCAGTCTCCTGGTCAGTCTGGGTTTGTTTTCCTTACTAATCCAGAGTCTAACTTTCCTGACCAGGAAGATGATGAGGACTACCTGCTCGGTCCACAGGTGGATCATGAAGACATGGATGTGAGCGCCTACACTCCTCTGTTGGGGAGCGTGAACGCTCGCACCTATGGCACTGTTCCCTCGGGAGCAGGTTTCATGGTTCAGCCTGTGGCCCGCTTTGGAGCAGACGGCCGGCCGTATAAGATTCCACGGTTGGACGTGGAATCTCACACGGACGTTCCAGGCCGCGCTGGTGTGTGTAACCCCCCTCGCACAAGCGCGGCCTTGGAGCTTGGTTTGCCTATGGAGAATGCTATGCCGGCCCTCGCGGGCCCGTATACGTTCCCTGGGCAGCCAGGTTCGTCTATAGCCTCCTCCTCGGCCATACCTGCGAATGCCATTGAGGATGACGAGGGCCCGTTGCTCGTCGGCAGTTCGCAGGTAGCCACGGATGAAGACTGGTCAGAGGCGTGTGCGTGGCTCCTCGCTGTAAGACCAGAGCTCACCGTGGACGAGACGGTCGCCGGTAACCCGCGGGCGTGGTTACAGGCGAAGCCGTTGGCCAGCACGGCTCTGTCTCTGCCATATGCTGAACATATCTTAGATATGTTCACGGCGGCAGAGGAGTCGATCAGACCGAAAGGTCGCCTCACGAAGGCCCCCCGCGAGGTAGCTAGGCGATGTCGGGTTACTGCCAGTCAGTATGCTCGGTATGGCCTGGCGCCCAGACCGAGCGCGGATGACCGCGCCGCTCTGGGCGAAGATACGCGGCCGGGTTCCCGGGCTGACACGGGAGCCTTGTGCTCGGGCGCTATGCGCTCGGCGAATGCTGCCTTGCGCGACACCGAGGAGAGCTCGCGAGCAGCGATCAGTGTGCTGTCGCATGTCTCTCAGCTGCTGTCGGGGGTGGTGGCAGCGTCGGTGCAGCAACATCCTAGTCCCGTGACAGTCCAACGAGCCATCCAGGATGGCATCAACCTGGCGTTGGACTGTCTGACTAGGTCGGTCACGAAGTCGCTGAGGACGAGGCGCACTTTTGCACTGGACAATTTGTGCCCGTCTCAGGAGCTCAAGTCGCGCTTGATGCAAGCGCCGATGGCGGGCCCTGGACTCTTTGGAGGTGCAGGTTGTCGGCACCTGCAGGAGACAGTGACTTTGGTGAACAACCAGAGGGCGCTGCGGGCACAGTTTGAAGTGCTGCGCAGGGAACACGTGCGTGTTCAGCCCTCGGCTGCTCGACAGCCGTACGCTCGTGGCGGGGCTGGCAGTGTCAGAGGCCAGCAGGCCGGCCGGTTTCAGAGACCGCGTCGGCTACGCCAGCAGCAGCGTGCTGTTGTGCGACAGCCGCCGCCTCAAGCGCAGCCTGCCAGGCAGCAGCCCGCGCACCGTGGTGTGCGTGGCGCTGGTCGTGGCGCGCGGGGAGCGGCGCGTGGTAACCGGGCCTGATGCAAGAAAATTTTTTCCGGTTATCACAAGTACCACTGGGGTGTTGCCACTCGTATCAGAGACACACCCACTTCTGAAGTTTATGGGCACCCCGTCAACCCTAGGTGCACCAGTGGGAGGTCGTTTGACTTGTCACATTCAGAAGTGGGCGCTGTTAATTCAGGACCGCTTAGTCTTGCAATGGCTTTCGCAGGGGAGGTTCGCCGTTGCATTTGTCTCTGGTACCGGTCTGGACTCAAGTTCCACGAGATCCAGACAAGCGGTTGTGCATAGAAGAGGAGATAGATTCTCTCGTTCTAAAAGAAGCAATTCAACCGGCGCAGGATTGCCCGGGCTTCTATTCAACCGTGTTTCTTGTGGCAAAGAACACCGGGGGGTGGAGACCAATTCTCAACCTCAAGCCTCTAAACAAGTTTTTAGACACTCCGACTTTCAAAATGGAAACAGTGAGATCGGTGTTGTTGGGGTTAGAGAAGGGGATGTGGACAGCATCTATAGATCTCAAGGATGCTTACTTCCACATTCCAATTGCAAGGAGGTTTCGTCGGTTCCTGAGATTTGCTTTTCAGGGACGCCAATGGGAATTCAAGGTTCTTCCATTCGGCATCTCGACGGCTCCAAGGGTCTTCACTCGAGTGGTACTTGCTATCATGGCATACCTCCGCAGGAGAAATATACCTGTTCACACTTACATAGACGACTGGTTGCTAAAAGCACACAACCCAGAAAGTTTGACAGCAAATCTGGAGATAGTCTTGGAAACTCTCACAGATTTAGGCTGGATGATCAACTTTCCGAAATCAGAGCTGACTCCATCCCAGAAGTTTGTTTACCTGGGTATGTTCTTCGATCTGGAGATAGGATATGTTTATCCGTCCCAGGAGAGAGTGGAAAGTTTCCTCTCGTGTATTCAGTTGGTGTGCAACAGTCGTTATATTCTAGCACGGGTCTATCTGAGAATGTTGGGTCTGATGGTTTCAATGGAACCGGTCATTCCTCAGGCGGCCTTACGCAGGCGGCCGATTCAGTTGTTTCTCATGACCCAGTGGACGCAGAGTTCAGGATCACTGGACTCGCGCATTCAAGTGTTGGACCCTCTCATTCATCACCTTCATTGGTGGATGGAGAGAGGAAATCTCCTGGCGGGGGTCATGCTGACCCCTCCCCACCCTCAAGTAACGATGTTTACGGATGCATCGATGGAGGGTTGGGGAGCTTGCCTGGAAGAAGCCACTATATCAGGGCTTTGGAATCTGGAACAGTCAAAGGAACATATCAACATGCTAGAACTGCGGGCTGTAGTTCTAGGCCTGGAACACTTCCTAGGGGAGGTGAAGGGAAAATTTGTGATGATACGTTCAGACAACTCTACAGTAGTGAGTTACATAAACCGCCAGGGCGGAACGAAGTCGCCCAGTCTCTGTATGATGACATGGAAGCTGCTTTGCTGGTGCATGGATCATATGATCACCTTGAAAGCAGTTCATATTCCGGGAAGGCTGAATCTGTTAGCAGACTCATTGAGCCGAAGGATGAGTATTCTGCCTACGGAATGGCAACTAAATCAATGTGTGGTGGATCACCTGTTCAATCATTGGGGAAAGCCCAACATAGATTTGTTCGCAATGAAGAAGAATGCGAAGATGACGACGTACGTTTCTCCGATTCCAGATCCAAGCGCTATCGCAATAGATGCGCTAGCTATCAGTTGGAAGAGAATGTATGCATACGCATACCCTCCAACAATCCTGATTCCAAGAGTCCTTCAGAAGATCAGACAAGAGGAATGCCAAGTGCTTCTGATCGCCCCGAATTGGCCAAGCCGATCATGGTTTACGGATCTGCTGGACCTTCTGGTTTGCAATCCGGTTCCTCTGCCGCTGATGGACGATATTATCTTCCAGGGCAAGACCCTTCACAACAATCCGTCAATGTTTCGATTGACTGCATGGATGTTGTCAAACAATCCGCAATTAAGGAGGGATTTTCTGAGCAAGCAGCCAATTTCATGGCCAGAGCCAGGAGGGGGTCAACCTCCAGAGCTTATAATTATAAAATCAACAGATTTGCAGAATGGTGCTCAAAGAGATGTATCAATCCGCTGGAAGCATCTATTCAGGTAGTAGCTGATTTTCTATGTCACCTGTATGATACCTATAGTCTTCAACCTAATTCTGTTGCTGGATACAAATCAGCATTGATGACTGTTATCCCTTGCTTGGCAAAGAGGGGAAGTGATGAAGTAAGTGTTTTAAATACTCTTATTAAAGGTATGGGTAATCTCAGACCTAGAAATCCTCCACTGACACCGTCATGGAGTCTTTCTCTGGTTCTGCAGGTTTTGAGTGGTAAGCCTTTTGAACCACTTAGTGCTATATCTGTAAAATTATTGACACTTAAAACTGTATTTTTAGTGGCGGCGGCTTCAGCCAGACGCAGGAGTGAAATTCATGCCTTGTCTGCTGAGCCTGACCGTTATATAGTTACAGGTGAAGGCCTTAAGCTTCTACCTAGGTTGAATTTCTTGGCTAAGAATCAATCTTTAAAGTATCCGGGTAAACCTATTATTTTACCTGCCTTAACCAGATATGATCCTGGTGCTAAAGTATGGTGTCCAGTCCGTGCTTTGAATAAGTACAAGAAAAGAACTCAGGTTTGGCGGACGGACCCATGTTCCCTATGGTTGTCATATATTGTACCCCATGGTAGGGCGTCAAGAGACACTATTTCCAGATGGATAGTGGAATGTATCCAATTCTGTCATAAGACAGCCACTGGAACCCAGGTAGATAGAGCCAAGGCTCATAGTGTCCGTGGTGTGGTAACTTCCACGGCATTATTTAATGGTGTTTCGATTGAAGACATTATGTCAGTAGCCCAGTGGCACTGTGAGTCAAGTTTTACCGACCATTACCTTCGTGACACTTCTAACCCACTCGCCGTCTCAGTCCTCAGGAAATAAAATAGTTATGCAGAGGTTTATGTTTGTAAATAGTTTGCCTCCTCTGCTATTTTCAAATATCACATTTGTTGGTAGGGTATTCCTACTATTAGCTGGTACACTTCTCCTCTTCCGGTGGGGGAAGAGATGAGTGCCGCGTCCAAGACATCAAAGGTCAGTGGTTATGACCATTTTTTGATTTTCTGTCTTGGTGATGGTGTCATTTTATTTTTTAATATGGTGATGGTTGATGTCTCTTAATTGTGGTTTTTCAGAGAGTTTTTGAAATAGAAGCAATTCTTCTTTTTCCAATGTCTAGTAATACTTTCATTAAGTATTAGAGAACGTGCTAGTCATTTAGAGCAGCGTTTTTTCCTATACCTTCCTCAGAAAGAGGGGGGGGGGAGCGCATTTGCCTTTTGATCAATCTCTTCATCGGTCGATTATCCGATGCAAAATTCTATTCCTGGTTGTGGTTTCAGTCACAATTTCAGATGTTTTAAATCTCTTGAGAATTCAAAGAGCCTAGCCTCTTCGAGGGTGTGCCGGTTTTCAGGACCTTGCCTCCCTCCCACCAAAATTTACTTTCAAATTCTGGTTTTTATCAAGAGTGTTAGGGAGGTAAGTATGTTCTCATGATGTGAAATAAGTAAATTTATCAAATTTCTTTTTCACGAGTGAGATGACATACTTACCTCCCTAACAGGATCCCGGCCTCGCCACCCCACGGAGGCCTGGTCCTTTGGCTATTGAATAGTTGCTTCTAGGTCAGCCAATATTTAGTAACGGAAGTACCGGTGTGCGCATGCACAGAGGGTGGTGTTTGTCATGTGCATGACTGTGTACTTCCACCTGCCCATTAGGGGCACCTAACTTTTTATAATTCTGAATATTATTGAATTTAGAGCCGATATACTAGTATATCAAGAGTGTTAGGGAGGTAAGTATGTCATCTCACTCGTGAAAAAGAAATTTGATAAATTTACTTAATCTCCAATACGAAACTGTGAACACGAAGGAAATAGAGGTTCCAGGCAGAGTCACACAAGCATGACACGGAACAGTGTACTGCAGTAGCTATGAACGCACACAGAGTACGATCAGGTATTAGTAGAGAAGTGGTGCATAGGGGCTCAAGGACCAGTATATTCAACCTGCAAGAGTATCATGCACCAAGGGTGTTAGCTCTGAGGGGTTAGTAGCCAAGAAGTCATGCAGAAGGGCCCGAGAACCAGTATATTCAAGCTGCAAGAGTATCATGCACCGGGAGTGTTAGTTCTGTGAGGTGTTAGTAGCCAAGAAGTCATGCAGAAGGGCTCAAGGACCAGTATATTCAAGCCGCAAGAGTGTCATGCACCAGCGGTGTTAGCTCTGAGGGGTTAGTAGCCAAGAAGTCATGCAGAGGGGCCCGAGGACCAGTATATTCAAGCCGCAAGAGTATCATGCACCAGGGGTGTTAGCTCTGAGGGGTTAGTAGCCAAGAAGTCATGCAGAAGGGCTCGAAGACCAGTATATTCAAGCCGCAAGAGTATCATGCACCAGGGGTGTTAGCTCTGAGGGGTTAGTAGCCAAGATGTCATGCAGAAGGGCTCGAGGACCAGTATATTCAAGCCGCAAGAGTATCATGCACCAGGGGTGTTAGCTCTGAGGGTTTAGTAGCCAAGCAGTCGTGCAGAAGGGCTCAACGACCAGTATATTCAAGCCGCAAGAGTATCATGCACCAGGGGTGTTAGCTCTGAGGGGTTAGTAGCCAAGAAGTCATGCAGAAGGGCTCGAGGACCAGTATATTCAAGTCACAAGAGGGTCGTGCATGCGCAGTAGGAAAATGTTAATAAAAGCAGAAAGCAAAACTGCATGACCTGGATACTGCAAATTAGAGATTAAGTTTCTAGTAAATAGAGGCATACACTGATGCTGATAATGTTTTACATATCAACTAATACTACTAATCATAGATAATAAATAAGCACATTAGAAATGGCTGTACAAGCAGATCTAACAGAAACTACAATGCTCGAAGTCGGGACCTTATTAGCACAAGACATCAATGCTTCATGATAGTCAACAATATAAGCACTTGAATTCTCTCCACACATGCCAGACATGAATTGATATTATAGCCCTTATGACTTGATGAAACCAAGCCTATAATAATCATCAATGAGTACTAATCATGCGAATATTGCAGAGCATATTAAAGTGTCAAACTACCAGCAAATCATGATTGTACGCCCACATTCGAACCTGACCACTCAAATCCTGGATAGATCTACAAATACAATAAAGGATTTCCTAAGGACATTAATGGCCAGAGTGGACTGCAATGCATTATATTATGTGTTAAATGCAAAAATATTACAACATAGGCTGTGTGTGTTTTATTATAGATAATATACTATTTACATACATATACAAGTTGTATGCGCAAACCTCTAAATGTTGAAGACCACAGAAAATATTATAGGTACGGGTGCGTTCCAAGGGCCAGCTTATTCAAGCCTTATGACAAATATTATAGTTACATGGGCCCTCCAAGGACCAGCTTATTCACGCCTGGATGAGAACTAACCATGACCAGATGAATGCATTAATGATTAGCTAAAGCACCAGAGAAGGCCAGCTTATTTGATCCTCAAGGAGGATATTATAGTTACGTGTAATAAAACGACGTGTTGAATATGCATCATTTCATATTTTATTCTTTTTGTCCTACTCAACGCTAGAACTACCTAGATGGAGGACATCTGAGTTGTAAGGGTTATGCTCATTGAAACCAAGTCACAGGAGGACGGTGAATTTTTGGGGAATGCATGAATGAATCATCAATGCCCATAAAGTCGAATGTTAATATTTACTAACACCTCAAAGATGATTACATGAACATGAGACTCAACATCTCGCCATTGTGACCCAGCTTCAGAGGATCTCAATTCGCAGACCTAGATATCACATTAAAAGTTACTTCAATGGCTCAAGACATAAGTCAATATTAACAATACATGGACCAAGAGACCAAGTCCTCTGTACTGCGAGCATGTTAATGGTACAGAGCTTAGCCTTAGGTGAACATGGGTGGATTGGAAGAATTGTATTTGCTGCCTTGAAAGTAGAAGGTAGATACAACAGTGAGTGCTTCACACGTGGGAAGCATATTTCTGCAGTAGAGAATGCTGATGCTTGCTGGATGATACGCAAATAGCAGGACCATTCAAGAATCAAAGAAAAGACACACTTCAGCAATATTCCTAGGGAAGCTACAGGAAAATGGATACCATTAGAATGCATCATAAATTTAGTGATGAGTCTCCAAGGACCAATTTATTCTAGCCTCAAGGAGAGTTGGTCACAGCAGCCATTTAAATTACTTCAGATCAGATATTGCCATGAAGAGACATGATTCACAGAGCCACAGGAATCTACGAGTATATAAATTATTTACATAGAACTTTTTACAATTGTGTAGATCAGTTCACTCAGACATGTTAGAAGTGTAGCTTCCAAGGGCCATCAGAACTAAGCCATTTGGTGGAGAACCTCCTACAATTTAGGAGTTGTGTGCTGACATTCTACTTTGAATAATACTTTTCACTTCAAGAGTATACTTACCTCCCTAATACTCTTTGATATTGCTAAATATCGGCTTTCACTCAATAAAACACTCAGATTAAAAAAGTTAGGTGCCCCTAC
>JAVVLW010005264.1:0-15000 GCA_034401795.1 Chaetoderma sp. LZ-2023a
TGATACAGATTAATACAGAACACCCAGACCCTCCTTGTGGTAGGTACTCATCGCTGGAGAAAGCACTGTGAAGCCTTACAAACTAGCAAGAATAAAAATTGAGGTTAATAAGGGTTTGTCCGACACACGAAGGTCAGCATGGGCTGATGCTATCGGAAAATGTTCAACTATCACCTATCCTGGCTCCATGATGAGCTAGTCATGGCAGAGGATATTCAACTATCACCTATCTTGGCTCCACGATGAGCTAGTCATGGCAGAGGATGTTCAACTATCACCTATCTTGGCTCCACGATGAGCTAGTCATGGCAGAGGATGTTCAACTATCACCTATCCTGGCTCCATGATGAGCTAGTCAAGGCAGAGGATGTTCAACTATCACCTATCCTGGTTCCATGATGAGCTAGCCATGGCAGAGGATGTTCACCTATCACCTATCTTGGCTCCATGATGAGCTAGTCCTGGCAGAGGATGTTCAACTATTACCTATCCTGGCTCCATGATGAGCTAGTCCTGGCAGAGGATGTTCAACTATCACCTATCCTGGCTCCATGATGAGCTAGTCCTGGCAGAGGATATTCAACTATCACCTATCTTGGCTCCATGATGAGCTAGTCATGGCAGGGGATGTTCAACTATCACCTATCCTGGCTCCATGATGAGCTAGTCAAGGCAGAGGATGTTCAACTATCGCCTATCTTGGCTCCATGATGAGCTAGTCATGGCAGGGGATGTTCAACTATCACCTATCCTGGCTCCATGATGAGCTAGTCCTGGCAGAGGATGTTCAACTATCACCTATCTTGGCTCCATGATGAGCTAGCCATGGCAGGGGATGTTCAACTATCACCTATCTTGGCTCCATGATGAGCTAGTCATGGCAGAGGATGTTCAACTATCACCTATCCTGGTTCCATGATGAGCTAGCCATGGCAGAGGATATTCAACTATCACCTATCCTGGCTCCATGATGAGCTAGTCATGGCAGAGGATGTTCAACTATCACCTATCCTGGCTCCATGATGAGCTAGTCATGGCAGAGGATGTTCAACTATCACCTATCCTGGCTCCATGATGAGCTAGTCATGGCAGAGGATGTTCAACTATCACCTATCCTGGCTCCATGATGAGCTAGTCATGGCAGAGGATGTTCAACTATCACCTATCCTGGTTCCATGATGAGCTAGCCATGGCAGAGGATATTCAACTATCAACTATCTTGGCTCCATGATGAGCTAGTCAAGGCAGAGGATGTTCAACTATTACCTATAGATAAGCTTAGAGCGAGTGTCTACCTTCCCATTATTGATCAAGTTTGCGCTGCATTGAATCAATGTCTTCAAGCATATGTGGTCCTTTAAGAAAGGTTTGAATTTCTATCAAGTATGTTCATTTTACCAGCAGATGAGCTCAGAGTTGTATAGTTCGCAGCTGTGTTTGACTCAATCATCGCAACAAGGTAATCATCAAATACACAAGTTGAAGCCAACTTAGCCGAGGAGAGTGGTGAACTTAAAATGTTCATGTTCATTCATGATAATGGCTAGGTTGAAATTTTCTCAAATATAGAAATAGCTCAGCGTCTGTATCTAGTCGTGTTTGTCAACAACTGTTGGCCTACTGGATGAGTGATCCCTTACAGGAGGAGTGATCCCTTACAGGAGGAGTGATCCCTTTCAAAATTACAACTAATCAAAAACTATATTAAGAGTACGATGTGACAGGGTCGATTGTGTTTTAACACTTGAGTGTGGAACATGAGACATTCTGAAAAATCTACTTTGGTGACCTCATTAATGATTGCTTCCATGGGAATGGTTCGCAAACACCCATTTTGAAACGTGTAGCACGACACATTTTGCCAGTAATCGTGCAAATCATACATAACGTGTTCATGCATGACTTTTATTATCATTACACATAATGTATGAGTTTTACTATGTTTGTGATAATGGACCTTTCCGTTTTAGCTATGCCACGCCCATCTCTAGCTAAGCTCTGCCAACACCTCGATCGTGTTGGGATTGGTCGATCTCTGAACTCTCTGACTATCAATTTCCAGAAAACTATACAGGTAAGCTGTTGAATATTTTGAAACTAATCTGACTGGGTGCCCAGTCAAATTATTTTCAAAATATTCAACAGCATGTTTATTAAATAGTAGAGACATACAATTTGCACAATGTGCCGCACTATTAACAGTTAAAGACCGTATAGAATCATTTATGACGTAATGATTATGATGTCATCCTACATGCCGCTTAGCTGATAATGACGTCATATGACGTCATTACTCTGGGGAGGTTCATTAAAATATTGAGTTGAGTACTGGTGGTGGTATGGATCACACATCTCAGTTATTGGAAGCAATTAAATTTCAAAACTTCTCATTTAGCCCTCTGTCCCAGAGCCCCATACACGCTAAATACGCCACTGATAGGCCCTTGAGTGTAACAACTCAAGTATATATACATTTCATGGCAAAACAATACAATAATTAATACAGAAGTTTAGTAATAATTTATTATTTAAAGAACAATGATAATTTACGCTTTAAAACCCCACCAGACCACATATGAATACACAACTGCCCCTGACGACGACGGCCCTCCCCCCACAACCCCTCCCCTGATCAACTGGAGAAAACACTCAATTCACCTTATGGCATCTTCAAGTGTACGAATTGTATGCCATTGATAAATTTCCTAATTGACTGCGAGCTTGCTATGTTTATATCTTCGTGTGTTGGTTGATTTCTGTTTGTATCTTTGAACAGCAGTGATAACTGTAGTGCACAATGTCTGTCTGATAGAATAGGGCAGCAATCCACTACCTCAAAACTTGATATGAATTGAAAGAGATGTTTGGTAGATATTCCATAATCAATGACACTGCTATTTTGGCATGTAGTTTTACCTATGGAGGCATCGATACCGACCCTACCATTAGAATGTATAGGTTATTATATCTACATAACTCGACTGACCATACGTATTCAGTGGATAATTTTATTGGGAAATCAGCTTTGGCACTTCAAAGTCTGTAGAAGTTATTAATTCGTGAGGGTAAATGTCAGTGAAGGTAAGTAGTGATTCATCAGTGTTTACAAAATCTGTTAGTTGTCCTGTCTTTGCAATCAGGTCGCCCATTGACAATACTAGATTAGATTGTGATGCAAACGTAGTAAACTCTCTTTCCACTTAATCAAATGCGTCTATTGAGGAGTATGCAGAATTCTCAGGAGGGATATAAATATAGCCTGTTATAATGTTCTGGCCTAAGTTTGTTATTCTTTCTGAGATGTGTATCCAGAGGACAGATGCACTATCGGTATCTACACGCTCGATAAATTTAGCTATTCTGTTTTAAGTTATTACAGCGGTGCCGCCAGATTTTCGGTGAGCGTTTTTCCTATTTAAAAAAAAAAGAACTGTGTTTATTTATTTTCACGTCATCCGTGTCATCTAAATGCGTTTCTGCTATTCCTAATACATTGAAATATCGCAGAAACACTTGCATTTCTGGATAGTTCATTTTACTCTGTAGGCGAAACACATTGAAAAAACCTATATTTTTTTCTTTTATCTTGTGTCCATTGTCATAGTCGTCATGGTGGTCATGGCCATGCCCGTCCATGTCGCCATCCTCATCGTAGCCGTCATCCTCATTGTAGTCGCCATCCTCATTGTAGTCCCCATCCTCATTGTAGTCGTCATCCTCATTGTGGTCGCCATCCTCATTGCGGTCGTCATTCTCATCGTAGCCGTCATCCTCATCGTAGTCGCCATCCTCATTGTAGCCGTCATCCTCATTGTAGTCGCCATCCTCATTGTAGTCGCCATCCTCATTGTAGCCGTCATCCTCATCGTAGTCGTCATCCTCATTGTGGTCGTCATTCTCATCGTAGCCGTCATCATCATCGTAGTCGCCATCCTCATTGTAGCCGTCATCCTCATTGTAGTCATCATCCTCATTGTAGTCGCCATCCTCATTGTAGTCGTCATCCTCATTGTAGTCGCCATCCTCATTGTAGTCATCATCCTCATTGTGGTCGCCATCCTCATTGTGGCCGCCATCCTCATTGTGGTCGCCATCCTCATTGTGGTAGCCATCCTCATTGTGGTCGCCATCCTCATTGTAGTCGGCATCCTCATTGTAGTCGTCATCCTCATTGTGGTCGTCATTCTCAACGTAGCCGTCATCCTCATCGTAGTCGTCATCCTCATCGTAGTCGTCATCCTCATTGTAGTCGCCATCCTCATTGTAGTCGTCATCCTCATTGTGGTCGTCATTCTCATCGTAGCCGTCATCCTCATCGTAGTCGCCATCCTCATCGTAGCCGTCATCCTCATTGTAGTCGCCATCCTCATTGTAGTCCCCATCCTCATTGTAGTCGTCATGCTCATTGTGGTCGCCATCCTCATTGTGGTCGTCATTCTCATCGTAGCCGTCATCCTCATCGTAGTCGCCATCCTCATTGTAGCCGTCATCCTCATTGTAGTCGCCATCCTCATTGTAGTCGCCATCCTCATTGTAGCCGTCATCCTCATCGTAGTCGTCATCCTCATTGTGGTCGTCATTCTCATTGTGGTCGCCATCCTCATTGTAGTCGCCATCCTCATCGTAGTCGCCATCCTCATTGTAGTCGTCATCCTCATCGTAGTCGTCATCCTCATTGTGGTCGTCATTCTCATCGTAGCCGTCATCCTCATCGTAGTCGCCATCCTCATTGTAGCCGTCATCCTCATTGTAGTCATCATCCTCATTGTAGTCGCCATCCTCATTGTAGTCGTCCTCCTCATTGTAGTCGTCATCCTCATTGTAGTCGCCATCCTCATTGTAGTCGCCATCCTCATTGTGGTCGCCATCCTCATTGTGGTAGCCATCCTCATTGTGGTCGCCATCCTCATTGTAGTCGGCATCCTCATTGTAGTCGTCATCCTCATTGTGGTCGTCATTCTCATCGTAGCCGTCATCCTCATCGTAGTCGTCATCCTCATCGTAGTCGTCATCCTCATTGTAGTCGCCATCCTCATTGTAGTCGTCATCCTCATTGTGGTCGTCATTCTCATCGTAGCCGTCATCCTCATCGTAGTCGCCATCCTCATCGTAGTCGTCATCCTCATTGTAGTCGCCATCCTCATTGTAGTCACCATCCTCATTGTAGTCGTCATCCTCATTGTAGTCGCCATCCTCATTGTAGTCGTCATCCTCATTGTGGTCGTCATTCTCATCGTAGCCGTCATCCTCATCGTAGTCGTCATCCTCATCGTAGCCGTCATCCTCATTGTAGTCGTCATCCTCATTGTAGTCGTCATCCTCATTGCGGTCGTCATCCTCATCGTAGTCATCATCCTCATCGTAGTCGTCATCCTCATTGTAGTTGTCATCCTCATTGTGGTCGTCATTCTCATCGTAGCCGTCATCCTCATCGTAGTCGTCATCCTCATCGTAGCCGTCATCCTCATCGTAGTCGTCATCCTCATTGCGGTCGTCATCCTCATCGTAGTCATCATCCTCATCGTAGTCGGCATCCTCATTGTAGTCGTCATCCTCATTGTGGTCGTCATTCTCATCGTAGCCGTCATCCTCATCGTAGTCGTCATCCTCATTGTAGTCGTCATCCTCATTGTGGTCGCCATCCTCATTGTGGTCGTCATTCTCATCGTCGCCGTCATCCTCATCGTAGTCGTCATCCTCATCGTAGCCGTCATCCTCATTGTAGTCGTCATCCTCATTGTAGTCGTCATCCTCATTGCGGTCGTCATCCTCATCGTAGTCATCATCCTCATCGTAGTCGTCATCCTCATTGTAGTTGTCATCCTCATTGTGGTCGTCATTCTCATCGTAGCCGTCATCCTCATCGTAGTCGTCATCCTCATCGTAGCCGTCATCCTCATCGTAGTCGTCATCCTCATTGCGGTCGTCATCCTCATCGTAGTCATCATCCTCATCGTAGTCGGCATCCTCATTGTAGTCGTCATCCTCATTGTGGTCGTCATTCTCATCGTAGCCGTCATCCTCATCGTAGTCGTCATCCTCATTGTAGTCGTCATCCTCATTGTGGTCGCCATCCTCATTGTGGTCGTCATTCTCATCGTCGCCGTCATCCTCATCGTAGTCGCCATCCTCATGGTAGTCGCCATCCTCATTGTAGTCGTCATCCTCATCGTAGTCGTCATCCTCATTGTGGTCGCCATCCTCATTGTGGTCGTCATTCTCATCGTAGCCATCATCCTCATCGTAGTCGCCATCCTCATTGTAGTCCCCATCCTCATTGTAGTCCCCATCCTCATTGTAGTCGTTATCCTCATCGTAGTCGTCATCCTCATCGTAGCCGTCATCCTCATCGTAGTCGTCATCCTCATCGTAGTCGCCATCCTCATTGTAGTCGTCATCCTCATCGTAGTCGTCATCCTCATTGTGGTCGTCATTCTCATCGTAGCCGTCATCCTCATCGTAGTCGCCATCCTCATTGTAGCCGTCATCCTCATTGTAGTCATCATCCTCATTGTAGTCGCCATCCTCATTGTAGTCGTCATCCTCATTGTAGTCGCCATCCTCATTGTAGTCGCCATCCTCATTGTGGTCGCCATCCTCATTGTGGTAGCCATCCTCATTGTGGTCGCCATCCTCATTGTAGTCGGCATCCTCATTGTGGTCGTCATTCTCATTGTGGTCGTCATTCTCATCGTAGCCGTCATCCTCATCGTAGTCGTCATCCTCATCGTAGTCGTCATCCTCATTGTAGTCGCCATCCTCATTGTAGTCGTCATCCTCATTGTGGTCGTCATTCTCATCGTAGCCGTCATCCTCATCGTAGTCGCCATCCTCATCGTAGTCGTCATCCTCATTGTAGTCACCATCCTCATTGTAGTCGTCATCCTCATTGTAGTCGCCATCCTCATTGTAGTCGTCATCCTCATTGTGGTCGCCATCCTCATTGTAGTCGGCATCCTCATTGTAGTCGTCATCCTCATTGTGGTCGTCATTCTCATCGTAGCCGTCATCCTCATCGTAGTCGTCATCCTCATCGTAGCCGTCATCCTCATTGTAGTCGTCATCCTCATTGTAGTCGTCATCCTCATTGCGGTCGTCATCCTCATCGTAGTCATCATCCTCATCGTAGTCGTCATCCTCATTGTAGTTGTCATCCTCATTGTGGTCGTCATTCTCATCGTAGCCGTCATCCTCATCGTAGTCGTCATCCTCATCGTAGCCGTCATCCTCATCGTAGTCGTCATCCTCATTGCGGTCGTCATCCTCATCGTAGTCATCATCCTCATCGTAGTCGGCATCCTCATTGTAGTCGTCATCCTCATTGTGGTCGTCATTCTCATCGTAGCCGTCATCCTCATCGTAGTCGTCATCCTCATTGTAGTCGTCATCCTCATTGTGGTCGCCATCCTCATTGTGGTCGTCATTCTCATCGTAGCCGTCATCCTCATCGTAGTCGCCATCCTCATTGTAGTCGTCATCCTCATCGTAGTCGTCATCCTCATTGTGGTCGCCATCCTCATTGTGGTCGTCATTCTCATCGTAGCCATCATCCTCATCGTAGTCGCCATGCTCATTGTAGTCCCCATCCTCATTGTAGTCCCCATCCTCATTGTAGTCGTCATCCTCATCGTAGTCGTCATCCTCATCGTAGCCGTCATCCTCATCGTAGTCGTCATCCTCATCGTAGTCGTCATCCTCATCGTAGTCGTCATCCTCATCGTAGCCGTCATCCTCATCGTAGTC
Organism: Chaetoderma sp. LZ-2023a; assembly: GCA_034401795.1. Lineage (NCBI taxonomy): Eukaryota > Metazoa > Mollusca > Caudofoveata > Chaetodermatida > Chaetodermatidae > Chaetoderma > Chaetoderma sp. LZ-2023a. The sequence goes on from JAVVLW010005264.1 coordinate 7,744, forward strand.
CCCATCCTCATTGTAGTCGTCATCCTCATCGTAGTCGTCATCCTCATCGTGGTCGCCATCCTCATTGTGGTCGTCATCCTCATCGTAGTCGTCATCCTCATTGCGGTCGTCATCCTCATCGTAGTCGTCATCCTCATTGTAGTCGTCATCCTCATCGTAGTCGTCATCCTCATTGTGGTCGCCATCCTCATTGTGGTCGTCATCCTCATGGTAGTCGTCATCCTCATCGTAGTCGTCATCCTCATTGTGGTCGCCATCCTCATTGTGGTCGTCATCCTCATCGTAGTCGTCATCCTCAGTGTAGTCGTCATCCTCATCGTAGTCGTCATCCTCATCGCAGTCGTCATCCTCATCGCAGTCGCCATCCTCATTGTAGTCGCCATCCTCATCGTAGTCGTCATCCTCATCGTAGTCGTCATCCTCATCGTAGTCATCATCCTCATCGTAGTCATCATCCTCATTGTAGTCGTCATCCTCTTCGTAGTCGCCATCCTCATTGTAGTCGCCATCCTCATTGTAGTCCCCATCCTCATTGTAGTCGTCATCCTCATCGTAGTCGTCATCCTCATCGTAGTCGTCATCCTCATCGTAGCCGTCATCCTCATCGTAGTCGTCATCCTCATCGTAGTCGTCATCCTCATCGTAGTCGTCATCCTCATCGTAGCCGTCATCCTCATCGTAGTTGCCATCCTCATTGTAGTCCCCATCCTCATTGTAGTCGTCATCCTCATCGTAGTCGTCATCCTCATCGTGGTCGCCATCCTCATTGTGGTCGTCATCCTCATCGTAGTCGTCATCCTCATTGCGGTCGTCATCCTCATCGTAGTCGTCATCCTCATTGTAGTCGTCATCCTCATCGTAGTCGTCATCCTCATTGTGGTCGCCATCCTCATTGTGGTCGTCATTCTCATCGTAGCCGTCATCCTCATCGTAGTCGCCATCCTCATTGTAGTCGCCATCCTCATTGTAGTCGTCATCCTCATCGTAGTCGTCATCCTCATTGTGGTCGCCATCCTCATTGTGGTCGTCATCCTCATCGTAGTCGTCATCCTCAGTGTAGTCGTCATCCTCATCGTAGTCGTCATCCTCATCGCAGTCGTCATCCTCATCGCAGTCGCCATCCTCATTGTAGTCGCCATCCTCATCGTAGTCGTCATCCTCATCGTAGTCGTCATCCTCATCGTAGTCATCATCCTCATCGTAGTCGTCATCCTCATTGTAGTCGTCATCCTCATCGTAGTCGCCATCCTCATTGTAGTGGCCATCCTCATCGTAGTCGCCATCCTCATCGTAGTCATCATCCTCATTGTAGTCGCCATCCTCATTGTAGTCGTCATCCTCATTGTAGTCGTCATCCTCATTGTAGTCGCCATCCTCATTGTAGTCGGCATCCTCATTGTAGTCGTCATCCTCATCGTAGTCGTCATCCTCATCGTAGCCGTCATCCTCATTGTAGTCGTCATCCTCATTGTAGTCGTCATCCTCATTGCGGTCGTCATCCTCATCGTAGTCATCATCCTCATCGTAGTCGTCATCCTCATTGTAGTCGTCATCCTCATTGTGGTCGTCATTCTCATCGTAGCCGTCATCCTCATCGTAGTCGTCATCCTCATCGTAGCCGTCATCATCATTGTAGTCGTCATCCTCATTGTAGTCGTCATCCTCATCGTAGTCGTCATCCTCATCGTAGCCGTCATCCTCATCGTAGTTGCCATCCTCATTGTAGTCCCCATCCTCATTGTAGTCGTCATCCTCATCGTAGTCGTCATCCTCATCGTGGTCGCCATCCTCATTGTGGTCGTCATCCTCATCGTAGTCGTCATCCTCATTGCGGTCGTCATCCTCATCGTAGTCGTCATCCTCATTGTAGTCGTCATCCTCATCGTAGTCGTCATCCTCATTGTGGTCGCCATCCTCATTGTGGTCGTCATTCTCATCGTAGCCGTCATCCTCATCGTAGTCGCCATCCTCATTGTAGTCGCCATCCTCATTGTAGTCGTCATCCTCATCGTAGTCGTCATCCTCATTGTGGTCGCCATCCTCATTGTGGTCGTCATCCTCATCGTAGTCGTCATCCTCAGTGTAGTCGTCATCCTCATCGTAGTCGTCATCCTCATCGCAGTCGTCATCCTCATCGCAGTCGCCATCCTCATTGTAGTCGCCATCCTCATCGTAGTCGTCATCCTCATCGTAGTCGTCATCCTCATCGTAGTCATCATCCTCATCGTAGTCGTCATCCTCATTGTAGTCGTCATCCTCATCGTAGTCGCCATCCTCATTGTAGTGGCCATCCTCATCGTAGTCGCCATCCTCATCGTAGTCATCATCCTCATTGTAGTCGCCATCCTCATTGTAGTCGTCATCCTCATTGTAGTCGTCATCCTCATTGTAGTCGCCATCCTCATTGTAGTCGGCATCCTCATTGTAGTCGTCATCCTCATCGTAGTCGTCATCCTCATCGTAGCCGTCATCCTCATTGTAGTCGTCATCCTCATTGTAGTCGTCATCCTCATTGCGGTCGTCATCCTCATCGTAGTCATCATCCTCATCGTAGTCGTCATCCTCATTGTAGTCGTCATCCTCATTGTGGTCGTCATTCTCATCGTAGCCGTCATCCTCCTCGTAGTCGTCATCCTCATCGTAGCCGTCATCATCATTGTAGTCGTCATCCTCATTGCGGTCGTCATCCTCATCGTAGTCATCATCCTCATCGTAGTCGGCATCCTCATTGTAGTCGTCATCCTCATTGTGGTCGTCATTCTCATCGTAGCAGTCATCCTCATCGTAGTCGTCATCCTCATTGTAGTCGTCATCCTCATTGTGGTCGCCATCCTCATTCTCTATTCGTATATTTGTTGGTAGACGTCAGGGTTTCAAAAGGGGACACTATTTATTTAGTGTTTAGCTCTTTCCCCGACGTCTTGGTGTTATATATTTGTATTATATATTGTAGTAGTATGGGGTTCTGCTTTTTATAAAACACCATGGCAACCTCATATAAGCGTACCCTGAGTCTTAAAATCACGACAAAGGCTTGGGGTGTTTCGGCAATTGAGGTGTATCATGGGTTGAAGGATGTAGTTGGGGCAGGGCCACGGGTCCTTCAAGGTCTCGTTAATGTTTCCAAATCTGTATGGAATGTCACCGTAGTTAATGAAAGTGTGAAGGAAAAGTTGCTCGACGAGGTCCTTGTCGTGAAGGGTGAGGTGTGTAATGTGGAGGAAATAGATTCTGATCGTCTATTAGTCAAGATGAAGGTTCCATTAGAGATCCCAGATGAACGGGTTATCACTGAATTGATCAAGTATGGCAAAGTGGACAAAGTAGAACACGAGACCTATCCATTTGATCGAACCTTAGAAAATGGCATCAGAAGAATTTGGTTTGAAAAGGTAGAACAACCTCTCCCTAGCAAGGTCACCATAGATGGTCGATTTATCTTGCCATTATGGTACAGGGGGCAAATCAAAGAGTGTAGAATCTGCTTAAGCACAGAACATCTTGCAACAGATTGCCCTAACAAAAACAAATGTCTAGTTTGTGGATCATCTGATCATTTTAAGTGGCGATGCCCGCAGAACAAATATGTCAAAAAGGGTGCTGATAAAAGTGCAGAGCAAGTTGTCTCTAAAGAGAATGTCATAGAACCGGTAGCTGCTGAGATTGTAGCTGAAATCCATACGAATGGGAAGCACGTTGCTACGGAACATGTCATCGAACCAGTAGTTGCTGAGATTGTAGCTGAAGTCCATGTTAATGAGAAGCATGGGGAAAAAACTAAGAATCCAATCGCTGTAGTTGCAGGCGATGAAATAGAGGTTCTAGATGAGGGGCTAAGTTTTACTCCAGTAACAAGTCAATCCAAGTTTGATGACAGAGAGGCTAATTCCACACAAGTTGAAGATGATGATCAATACCCTCTGGAAGAGAGTTTTAATTTAGGACAAGTAAAATTCAGGTCGCAAGATACTGAAACTAACTTTGATTTTCCACTGAGTACACTCAATCTAGACGATTTAAATAATATAGAGAAAGTAATTGGTGTCTCGGATCGATTGAGTGGAACAAAGCGACAGAAAGATGGAGAGAGTTCTGAATCAGAAATAGAGGAAAGTGATATAGAAGACGATAATATGTCAGTCGCTGAATCTGATATATCCATTCAAACACAGAGTTCTAAATCACCTGATGAAATGGTCATGTACAGGTCAGAGGCAGGAGAGGTGTTAGTTCCATATGTGACGGCAAATGGTGTTAAATATAGGCATCTGCGTCATGATTCAGATATATTAAAATATAAGCATTTGGAAAAAGTTGAGCTAAGTAATGCAGCGTTTGTGAGTAAAATAGGTAAATGGTCTAAGAGAGGGTCGAAAAAAACAAAATCTAGTTAGCTTAATAATGGCGGTTTTACACAGCATTTTATTACCTTTTATGCTAATTTGCACACTCAATTGTAGAGGCTTAAATAGTGACATAAAGCAACGTCACTTACTAGAGACTCTGAAAAATGAGCAGATTGACATTGCTTTGATACAGGAAACAAAAATTCAGAAGTCAGAATTATACGATAATTTAGAAAAGATTTCTGGATCCAGAATATTTTATTCGTTATCTCAAGATAATAGTGCAGGCGTAGCAATTGTTATACTCCCTCGTTGTTCAGCCTATGTAAATATAATCTCTTCAGTATCAGGTGCAAATGGTCGCTGGGTGAGAGTCACGCTAGATATACAACAAACACGTATCACGTTGCTGTGTATATATGCACCTGCATCTCATCAACTACGTCGTAATTTTTTTAAGGAGATGTCTAAAACAGCACTAGATAACATCACTGAAAACTTAGTAATGGGTGGTGACTTTAATTGTGTCATAGACAAAGAAAATGACAGGAATGCAACTTCAACTTATACTGATACATCACATAGACTCTTAAAAGAAATATGTGATAATGAAAATTTAGTTGACACCTATAGAATATCAAAACCTCATGGTAAAGATCTTACATGTTTTTCGGTAGATGGTAAAGTTGGTTCAAGGATCGACAGAATTTATGTGAATAGTTTGTTAACAGGGTACTGGAGAGAGGTTAATATTAAGCCAGTTGCATTCTCAGATCATAACATGGTTTGTGTAACCTTTGCCAATGCTGACTGGGTAACAAAAGGGGTCGGGTTTTGGAAATTAAACACAACACTGTTGGGAGAAGAATTTTATAAGAATAATATAGAGAGTTGTTGGCAACATTGGATTAATAGGAAAGCATCATATAAGAGCACATTGCAATGGTGGGAGGGTGTAAAACTGGATTTAAAGTATGTTTCCCGAAAGTACGCTATTAGAAAAGCACAGGAAATACGCAAACGCAAGAAAACACTTCATCGATCACTGATGAAAATTAATGCTAAAGTAAATAATGGTGAAGATAATTATTATGAATTACTGGTTAAAATTAAAAGTAAAATAAGAGATATAGAACAATATGAGTTTGAGGGTGCAAAAATTAGAGCAAGAGCCCAGATGCACGCAGAAGGGGAAAAGCCAACCCGATATTTTTGCACATTAGAAAAAGCACGGGCAATAGATAAGGTGATGTGCTCATTAAACATGCCGGATGGTTCAACCGTCTTTACCAACAATGAAATGAGTACTATTGTATGCAATTACTATGAGTCATTGTACAAGTCAGAGGGAATTGATGAAGATGCAAAATTGGATTTGTTAGCAAATATAGACAAAAAGGTGTCAGACACAGGCAGTGAATTTTGTGATCAACCCTTAACACTAGAAGATTTAACTAAATCCCTTAAAGGTATGAAACTAGAAAAATCACCGGGGTGTGATGGCCTTCCAGTTGAATTTTACCAAACGTTTTGGCACCTTGTAGGTCCAATAATGGAAGAATTAGGCACTGAAATTTTTTAGAAAGGCCATTTATCACCAACTATGGCTAGGGCCTACGTAAGGCTAATATATAAAGGAAATGATAGACGTCTAATTCAGAACTACAGACCAATTTCTCTACTATGTGTAGATTACAAAATAATATCCAGAGCACTAACATTGAAACTAGGTAGTGTTTTAGGAGAAATCATTGGAACAGAGCAGACATGTGCTGTACCCAGGAGGACAATTCTAACCAATACCATGGTAATAAGAGACCTTATACAATTGGTTGAGAAGGATAGCATCCCTTCAGCTGTGATTGCCTTGGACAATGAAAAGGCATTTGACCGTGTGGAATGGGATTTTCTTTTTAATTCTTTGCAATCGTTTGGGTTAGGCTCAAACTTTATTAAATGGGTTAAGATTTTATATACGGATATCAAGAGTAGCTATTTAGTGAACAATCAATTGTCCAGAGAAATTGTCTTAGAACGTGGGGTTAGACAGGGGTGCTCCCTATCGCCATTATTATTCGTTATTGTGATGGAATCACTTGGCATAGCATTGAGGCAAAATAATAACTTTCAAGGCATATGTATTCGTGGCATAGAAAGACCACTTAAGCTGTCACAATATGCTGATGACACAACTGTGTTTACCAGTTCAAACAATGATTTTGCAATTTTAAACCACGTACTAGAAAAGTTCCAAAATGCATCTGGTTTGAAAATCAATAAAGGAAAATCCAAAGGATTATTTTTGGGGCCATGGAAAGAGCGGAATGACCAGCCACTTGAAATCAATTGGTCTAATGATACCATTAAGATTTTAGGCATCTATTTTGGCAGGAAACCGAATACAATACAAAATTGGAATGAACGAGTATCTAAGCTTAAGAGAATATTAGCAAATTGGAAGCGTCGTCGTCTTTCAATCTTTGGTAGAGTGTTTGTTGTCAACAACTTGGCATTATCTGGGCTATGGTATACAGCATCTGTAGTACACATGCCAAAACATGTAGAAAAGGAGGTTAATGAGTTGATATTGTCATTCATATGGGAAGAAAAGAATCATTTAGTTTCCCATCGTGTTCTCAATAATGCTAAGTTAGAAGGAGGACTTGATTTAATTGATATTAAAGTGAAATGTGTTTCTTTAAGGTTAAAATTTTGGGATGATCTTATTACATCAGATGAGACGTGGGCATGTGTTTCACGAGCTCTCATGGAGAGAATTGTAGAACCATTTCTGGCGGAGCATGTTTTTACCTCAAAGAAGCCACCTCCGAATAGCCACATGATACCAGATGTGTTTAAAGATCAAGTTAAGGAGTTAGAAATATTTGACAGATACATGCCTCCACCTACG
>JAVVLW010005264.1:20000-24213 GCA_034401795.1 Chaetoderma sp. LZ-2023a
TAAAATAGGTAAATGGTCTAAGAGAGGGTCGAAAAAAACAAAATCTAGTTAGCTTAATAATGGCGGTTTTACACAGCATTTTATTACCTTTTATGCTAATTTGCACACTCAATTGTAGAGGCTTAAATAGTGACATAAAGCAACGTCACTTACTAGAGACTCTTAAAAATGAGCAGATTGACATTGCTTTGATACAGGAAACAAAAATTCAGAAGTCAGAATTATACGATAATTTAGAAAAGATTTCTGGATCCAGAATATTTTATTCGTTATCTCAAGATAATAGTGCAGGCGTAGCAATTGTTATACTCCCTCGATGTTCAGCCTATGTAAATATTATCTCTTCAGTATCAGGTGCAAATGGTCGCTGGGTGAGAGTCACGCTAGATATACAACAAACACGTATCACGTTGCTGTGTATATATGCACCTACATCTCATCAACTACGTCGTAATTTTTTTAAGGAGATGTCTAAAACAGCACTAGATAACATCACTGAAAACTTAGTAATGGGTGGTGACTTTAATTGTGACTTAGACAAAGAAAATGACAGGAATGCAACTTCAACTTATACTGATACATCACATAGACTCTTAAAAGAAATATGTGATAATGAAAATTTAGTGGACACCTATAGAATATCAAAACCTCATGGTAAAGATCTTACATGTTTTTCGGTAGATGGTAAAGTTGGTTCAAGGATCGACAGAATTTATGTGAATAGTTTGTTAACAGGGTACTGGAGAGATGTTAATATTAAGCCAGTTGCATTCTCCGATCATAACATGGTTTGTGTAACCTTTGCCAATGCTGACTGGGTAACAAAAGGGGTCGGGTTTTGGAAATTAAACACAACACTGTTGGGAGAAGAATTTTATAAGAATAATATAGAGAGTTGTTGGCAACATTGGATTAATAGGAAAGCATCATATAAGAGCACATTGCAATGGTGGGAGGATGTTAAACTGGATTTAAAGTATGTTTCCCGAAAGTATGCTATTAGAAAAGCACAGGAAATACGCAAACGCAAGAAAACACTTCATCGATCACTGATGAAAATTAATGCTAAAGTAAATAATGGTGAAGAGAATTATTATGAATTACTGGTTAAAATTAAAAGTAAAATAAGAGATATAGAACAATATGAGTTTGAGGGTGCAAAAATTAGAGCAAGAGCCCAGATGCATGCAGAAGGGGAAAAGCCAACCCGATATTTTTGCGCATTAGAAAAAGCACGGGCAATAGATAAGGTGATGTGCTCATTAAACATGCCGGATGGTTCAACCGTCTTTACCAACAATGAAATGAGTACTATTGTATGCAATTACTATGAGTCATTGTACAAGTCAGGGGGAATTGATGAAGATGCAAAATTGGATTTGTTAGCAAATATAGACAAAAAGGTGTCAGACACAGGCAGTGAATTTTGTGATCAACCCTTAACACTAGAAGATTTAACTAAATCCCTTAAAGGTATGAAACTAGAAAAATCACCGGGGTGTGATGGCCTTCCAGTTGAATTTTACCAAACGTTTTGGCACCTTGTAGGTCCAATAATGGAAGAATTAGGCACTGAAATTTTTGAGAAAGGCCATTTACCACCAACTATGGCTAGGGCATACGTAAGGCTAATATATAAAGGAAATGACAGACGTCTAATTCAGAACTACAGACCAATTTCTCTACTATGTGTAGACTACAAAATAATATCCAGAGCACTAACATTGAAACTAGGTAGTGTTTTAGGAGAAATCATTGGAACAGAGCAGACATGTGCTGTACCCAGGAGGACAATTCTAACCAATACCATGGTAATAAGAGACCTTATACAATTGGTTGAGAAGGATAGCATCCCTTCAGCTGTGATTGCCTTGGACAATGAAAAGGCATTTGACCGTGTGGAATGGGATTTTCTTTTTAATTCTTTGCAATCGTTTGGGTTAGGCTCAAACTTTATTAAATGGGTAAAGATTTTATATACGGATATCAAGAGTAGCTATTTAGTGAACAATCAATTATCCAGAGAAATTGTCTTAGAACGTGGGGTTAGACAGGGGTGTTCCCTATCGCCATTATTATTTGTTATTGTGATGGAATCACTTGGCATAGCATTGAGGCAAAATAATAACTTTCAAGGCATATGTATTCGTGGCATAGAAAGACCACTTAAGCTGTCACAATATGCTGATGACACAACTGTGTTTACCAGTTCAAACAATGATTTTGCAATTTTAAACCACGTACTAGAAAAGTTCCAAAATGCATCTGGTTTGAAAATCAATAAAGGAAAATCCAAAGGATTATTTCTGGGGCCATGGAAAGAGCGGAATGACCAGCCACTTGAAATCAATTGGTCTAATGATACCATTAAGATTTTAGGCATCTATTTTGGCAGGAAACCGAATACAATACAAAATTGGAATGAACGAGTATCTAAGCTTAAGAGAATATTAGCAAATTGGAAGCGTCGTCGTCTTTCAATCTTTGGTAGAGTGTTTGTTGTCAACAACTTGGCATTATCTGGGCTATGGTATACAGCATCTGTTGTACACATGCCAAAACATGTAGAAAAGGAGGTTAATGAGTTGATATTGTCATTCATATGGGAAGAAAAGAATCATTTAGTTTCCCATCGTGTTCTCAATAATGCTAAGTTAGAAGGAGGACTTGATTTAATTGATATTAAAGTGAAATGTGTTTCTTTAAGGTTAAAATTTTTGGATGATCTTATTACATCAGATGAGACGTGGGCATGTGTTTCACGAGCTCTCATGGAGAGAATTGTAGAACCATTTCTGGCGGAGCATGTTTTTACCTCAAAGAAGCCACCTCCGAATAGCCAAATGATACCAGATGTGTTTAAAGATCAAGTTAAGGAGTTAGAAATATTTGACAGATACATGCCTCCACCTACGTGCTGGAAGGAAGTACTAGAACAGCAATTGTGGGGCAATAGTAATATATGTTATAACAATGCAGTACTTTATTTACCGTCCTTTGCAAAATATGGCATTCAACATTTATCGGATATGATACACCCTCAAACACGTAGATGGATTTCAATGCAAGACGTAGCTAGAAAAACACATATGAGGCATATAGATGTCCAGCGGTTGCTAAATAAAATAAAACATGCTGTACCAATTGAATGGTTTCGTCTACCAAATGTAAATAATAATAGTTTGACTCCACAACCCGCATTAGTTCTTGATGATGAGATGTTAAAATACAAGATGAGATCCAAGGAATGGTACCATATTATGAGACGAAAACAAGTAACACCTCCCATAGCAATTAGGAGATGGGATGACTCAAGCTATAAACCATCCAGTTGGAAAAATGTATGGAAAATCTTACATTCTCCATCCATACCAAATATGGCTCGTGATTTATTGTGGCGATTACTACATCGACGGCTATGGGTGGGACACTTGACATACAAGTGTAATATTACGACTTCTGATAGGTGTTACTTATGTCAAACAGACGAGGAAACAATCGAGCATTTATTTGCGGAATGTCCAATATCATCACAATTTTGGGACTATATCAGCCAAATCTTGGCAAAATTTGGAGCGAAGCCCATTGTTCTAGACACGCATGTAGTCTTGTTTAGAGAGTTTGGATCAAGCGGTGTAAATATCATAAAGTCTGAAAGGACTATTTTAATAACAATACTAACCATAGGTGTTTGGGCCATTTGGAAACATCGGTGTGCACAGACGAAAAATCCATCTATGGGCAATCACAATAGAGCAATAAAGGCAATATTTCGTTCATTGCTGCTGAATCATATTCCTTGCGAATATTTTAGATTAAAGCAGCATGGTAAAGAAAAAGTATTCAAGGACATATGGTGCAAAACAAACATAGTTTCAATGGAGTTGGGAGCTGTAAAAATAAATGAGCCTGCACTAGCTTAAATCATTTAATTACTACAGCTGATTTATCTGTGTCTTTTAATTGATCTGTGTCATGTAATTCATTTTAGTCTGCACTTTGATATTGTTATGTTTAATAATTCATGTTAAGAAATAAACAGACTGGGGGTAATTTAATAATCAATCGATAAAGTAATTTGCCATTGAATTATAAAATTGTCCCAGGTAATTTTAGGAATTTGCACAGAGTTTTATAGGGTTATTTGTTCCCGGGTAATTTACAAAACCTTACAACAAAGTAAATCAAAAATGGAAAACACACGTGTCATGCG
>JAVVLW010005265.1:0-22991 GCA_034401795.1 Chaetoderma sp. LZ-2023a
ACGACACGACGATGTTACAGGATTGCGTAAAAACAATGACATTGTCATTAAACCTGCTGATAAGGGATCTGCTGCTGTAATAATGCTTAAAGACAACTACATTCGTGAAGCACATCGTCAACTCAGTAATCCAAAACATTACCAAAAATTAGACGAACCACTCTGGCAAAATAACTGCGACAATTTTAATGAAATTCTCCAAAATATGGTTGATAACAAGAGTTTAACGTAGAAACAGTTTAAATACCTCGTTGCGAAGCGAGACTCAAAACCACGTACATTTTATCTGTTACCCAAAATTCATAAGCCTATTGATTCTTGGTCAGATCCTATGATACCACCAGGACGACCTATTATATCGGATTGTGGTTCTGAATCCTATAGGATCAGTGAAATCATTGATTATCACCTACAACCAATTGCGAATAGACATTTTAGCTTCTTGAAAAATACTGACGACTTTCTGTCGCAGGTCTCTGAGATCTCGATACCTCCAAATTCATTTTTGATTACGCTCGACATCGATGCAATGTACACAAACATTGACATCGAAAAGGGTTTGAATTCTGTCCGTAAAGCGTTTGAAAAATACCCTGATAACAATAGGCCCACTGGCGAAATATTAGCTCTCTTAGAGCTAAGCTTAAAGGGCAATGATTTTGAATTCGCGGGTGAAACATACCAACAAATTTGCGGCTGCGCAATGGGTAAGCGTTTCAGTCCGAGTTTTGCCAACATCTATGTAGCAGAGTGGGAGGAGGATGCGCTTAGCAAATGTCCGAAACAGCCTCTCTTTTATCGCAGGTACCTCGATGATATTTTCATTATTTGGCATCATACAAAGGAAGAATTTAATGAATTTTTCACCATTTTGAACAATCATGACCCGAATATCAAGCTAAAAGCCAACATTGACCAAATGTCCGTAGACTTTTTAGATTTAACGCTATACAAAGGTGTAATGTATGACACAACGGGACACCTTGATTATAAAGTATATTTTAAGCCCACAGATTCTCATCAACTACTTCACAAGAAATCCTTCCATCCACCTCATACCTTTAAAGGAATTGTAAAATCACAAATCATCCGTTTTCATAGAAATTCGAGTGATAGAAAAAACTTTGAATCTGCATGCTCTCTCTTATTCAAGGCCCTCAAGCCGAGAGGCTATTCATCTAGATTTTTGCGCAAAATTAAGTCTGATACTTTACAGGATTTGGAAACTATCCCTGATAATGCTGCGGATCACAGGCCTACCAAGATTCGTCACAATCGTCCAATCACAGGCGCAGGAGAATCTCGGAAATGTGGAAAGAAAAGGTGTAAATTAGACCTACTTCTTCCAAATCAAAAAACGTTTATGAGCTTTCAGAACAAAAACAAATTTCAAATTCAGTCTAATTTAGATTGCGATTCCGAAAACGTCATTTATGTAATATCTTGTAAATTGTGCCAAAAGCAATATGTCGGTGAAACCAAATGCCCATTAAGATGGCGAGCTACTAGACACCTTTGCGATATTAGACATGAAAAAGACACGCATGTCGCTGAACACTTTAACCTTCCTGGCCATTCAGTCGCTCGGGACTTCGAAATTATACCCATTGAACAACCACCTCTCTCAAATACCACTGACGAAACTGATAAACAAAGGAAACTTAGAGAATCATTTTGGATTAAGCAATTAGAAACAGAATGGCCGAGGGGCATAAATGTGGACCCCGGTCTTGCTGATCAGCGTGAAATAATTCCATTCACTCTGACATATAATCGAAAAAATGTAGAAATTGCCGAAATTTTGAAAGATGAATATCATAAATTACAGAATAATCTAAGACAGCCTCTCAATTTGCGCCCAGTAATAGCATTTAGGAAAAATCCGAATCTACGTGACATATTGGTAAAATCGAAATTAACTGGACAAACATCATCATCTTAAAGTTGTCCAATATTTATAAGGCCATCTCGCCTCTAGAAAACAAAAATAACAAATCTCAGGCAATAAAATAAATAAAAAATATTTTCAATTTTTTGAAAATTCTGAGCCAGCGCCTTAACCATATTACTACCTACCAGCCAGTGCCAGTTCTATTATTTTATTGACTTACTAACCAACTAATTATGTGCACCTGTCTATACCGTCGGGCAAATCTGTCATTCCACTCATCAATCAATATGGTCTGTCTTCTCAAATTGTGGTTTTGTAATTGGTAGTTGGATGGGATGGGATGGATGGATGGATGGATGGATGGAAGGACAGGTGGTCTGGATGGATGGATGGAGAGATGGATGGAGGATCTGGATGGATGGATGGTCTGACTGCTGGATGGATGGTATGGATGGTTCTGGATGGATGGGTGGGTGGCTGGGTGGCTGGATGGATGGATGGAGTGATGGATGGAAGGACAGGTGGTCTGGATGGATGGATGTGGGAATAGAGGATCTGGATGGATGGATGGTCTGACTGATGGATGGATGGTTAGGGATGGAAAGATGAATGGATGGATGGATGGATGGGTGGGTGGGTGGATGGAAGGAAGGAAGGATGGATGGAAGGAAGGATGGAAGGATGGAAGGGCAGGTGGTCTGAATGGATGGATGGAGGGATGGATGTAGGATCTGGATGTATGGATGGTTCTGGATGGATGGGTGGGTGGTATGGGTGGGTGAATGGGTGGTATGGATGGATGAATGGATGGATGGAAGGACAGATGGTCTTGATGGATGGATAGAGGGATGGAGGGATGGATGGATGGAGGGTCTGGATGAATGGAATGTCTGACTGATGGATGGTTCTGGATGGATGGGTGGATGGGTGAATGGATTGATGGATCAGACTCCTCCTTCCTTCACTCCACTCCTCCTTCTTTCAGCCCTTCATTCCCTCTCCTCTTTCCCGTCCTTCCCTCCAATTTTCTCCAGTTTGGGGAAAGATTTTGAAATTAGGTTTACTGAAAGTTTTATTGCTGTGAGAAACAACAAAATACATTCAGCAGCACAATACTCAAAATTAGTTTTTAAAGAATTTTCAGTATTAAAATTAAAAAAGAAATTCTTAATAAAATTGACAAAATCATTCCCAGTTTAAAGCTTAGTTCTAGCTGAATAAATCAAACATTGAAAACAATACCAATCTGGCGCCTTTGAAGAATAGAAAACAATTCACTGAATTAATGGCCTAGGTTTGATCCTTTGATCAATGACTTCTCAATCAAGCGAGTGACACCCAAACCTCACTCAGAAACCCTAGAGCTCAATCAATAGCAAAGGGCATAACACAATTGAATCTAGCACCTATGGTGGCCTGAATCTTTATTGAAAATAAGTTAGCTAACTTCAAAGCAATTGAGTAATTTTCGAAGACAATCCCCTAAAGCCAGCCACCCTAATAAATAGACAGGAATTATGATGGAAGGACAGATTTGTTCTCAAGGCTCTGAAGAAGGTTATTCTTAACCGAAACCGGTCAGCCAAGCACGACGGTATCATAAAATTGTGAGTTATATATTAATTGCTATTATTGTATTGATTGTATGTTTAAATATTAAAATGCTACTAATCCTTCATCTTCCATTTCAGGTATAGTTAAATTGTGTAGGCTTGTAAACTTAGTAGGCTTGTGGTTCTATGTAGGCTTGTAGATGTAATTATTCATCACTCAAATTTCAGGTTTTAATTTTTAAATCAGCCCTTTAATTTAAACTAGACAATTGTTGGTTAGAGCTTGATTATCTCCCTTGCTTAGATTTGTTGACTGGCCCAGTTGTTGCTAAATTTGTTGGTTTTTGATCATTTATTAGAGCATAATATCACCATGACTAGAACGAGCAAGGGCAAGAGACGGAATGTCAACCATGAGGACAGCAGTCCGTCTCCTCCCCAGGCTCGACTAGTCAAGTGCTATTATATGATAATACAATGTTTTCACCACATAGGTGTCCTAACCAGCAATTTGGGCTCCAACACCCTGCCAACCGGTCTGAGCAGGAAGGTGAGCGAACTCTGCCATTTCATTAAGCCAGCTATGCCAAATATAGAGGTAGTAAGTGACATCAAGAAAGTTAACTTTGTTTGGGCAAATTCCATCATTCGAGCTATGATAGACCATTACAATTTCAGTTTAGGCACCATCATGTCCGAAATTATCATAGCTCAGACCGCGCCAAACCTTAATTTAGGTAAGGCAAAATCAACTGCCATTAGATGGGCAAAAGCCAACTATGGCAAAAAACTTCACGTCAAATCAATCGAAGCATTCTATCAATTTATTAGGCCTTTCGACCCACACTTTCAACAGAAAGCACAAAATTGCCAAGTTACCACCCCTACTGCAAGGTCATCCGAGACCGTACCAGTCATTCCACCACCTTCAGAACTCAGGAAACGGCTCAGGTCACCGACCGATAGCCCCCCACCAGTGAAGAGAACGGATACTCGGCCATCACCGATATTCCTATTAGACTCTCCTGTGGACCCTCTTCAGATTCCTCTACCTGACTCCCCACCACCCTTGTCTCCAGAGGAGTTCCCTCCCCTTCCACGGAGAGTCGATGCTAATCAGAAATCTGGTCCAAGGACCAAATCAACTCCTGTGGATCCTAGTAAGATACCACTACCAGACACCCCGCCTCCACTGTCTTCAGATGAATTACCTCCCCTTCCACAGAGAGCAAAGGATGACAGAAAATCTGGTCTAAGGACCAGATCAACACCTTTGACTCAAAAGGGTGTCAGTACCCCAGTGCCAGTGGCCAAACTACCTCAACCAAATTTCACCCCTACACCGTGTAGAAACAGCATCAATCATCAAAATAAACTCAAGAAAACTACACACTTAGAAGCTAATTCTTTCTGGAAATTTCGGTATGAGGTAGACCACAAACATGAATGGCGACTCCCTGTCTTGACGAAAAAAATCTTGATCCTTGGCTCCTCCAATCTAAGCCGTATAAATGTGAAACCCCATTCAGACACCCAGATAGCTTGCTATCCAGGGGCAAAATTGTGCCATGCTAGGACTATTGTCAAAAAATACATGGACTCCTATCAGCCAGAGAAAATCATCATAAACATTGGCATAAATGATAAGGATGAACCTATGTCTGTAACTGCCCAACGAGTCCAACTCCTATTCAGTACCATTCGTTCAAAATTTCCAGATGCAAAGGTTTATTTCACTAAACTGAACTACTCTCAACATCTAACTGCAAAGCAGAAAAGGACCTTAGCATTTATCAATTCATCTGTAGAATCCCTGCGTATAAAGGTCTCTGTCATCCCTAGTCTACCAATTTCTGATTTTGAAGTAGTCCAGGATAATATCCATTGGAGTGAAAAAACTGCTAATGCATTGTATTATAGCTGGTTAACCTTTCTTAATTTAAACTAACCGAGGGTCAGGGTACTAACCACCCCGGTATCGGGCTAGGTAGTGATATTGTTAATCTCACTGGCGCTACATTAACTGAAGCAGAAAAATCAATACTCAATCGTGGCCTAACATTTGTACCAACTCCTAGGCCCAAATTAGGCATAGATGCACTTTTAGATAATGGCTCAATGGAAGTTCTTGAATTTTCCCACCGTGTCAAATTAGCCGACTTTTTTCGAAACTCGAGAAGTAATATTCTGCCATTCGTTGAAAGAACTGGCTGGGCACCAGACTCAAAATTAGTCGATCCAGCGATCCCCGACAGTATAAAAATTGTAAAAGAACGTATTGAAAATGTTGAATTTCCGAAAAATCATAAAAATTTGTCATATGAGGAACGTCAAGCCTTAACAGGATTGCGTAAAAACAATGACATTGTCATTAAACCTGCTGATAAGGGATCTGCTGCAGTAATAATGCTTAAAGACAACTACATTCGTGAAGCACATCGTCAACTCAGTAATCCAAAACATTACCAAAAATTAGACGAACCACTCTGGCAAAATAACTGCGACAATTTTAATGAAATTCTCCAAAATATGGTTGATAACAAGAGTTTAACGCAGAAACAGTTTAAATACCTCGTTGCGAAACGAGACTCAAAACCACGTACATTTTATCTGTTACCCAAAATTCATAAGGCTATTGATTCTTGGTCAGATCCTATGATACCACCAGGACGACCTATTATATCGGATTGTGGTTCTGAATCCTATAGGATCAGTGAAATCATTGATTATCACCTACAACCAATTGCGAATAGACATTTTAGCTTCTTGAAAAATACTGACGACTTTCTGTCGCAGGTCTCTGAGATCTCGATACCTCCAAATTCATTTTTGATTACGCTCGACATCGATGCAATGTACACAAACATTGACATCGAAAAGGGTTTGAATTCTGTCCGTAAAGCGTTTGAAAAATACCCTGATAACAATAGGCCCACTGGCGAAATATTAGCTCTCTTAGAGCTAAGCTTAAAGGGCAATGATTTTGAATTCGCGGGTGAAACATACCAACAAATTTGCGGCTGCGCAATGGGTAAGCGTTTCAGTCCGAGTTTTGCCAACATCTATGTAGCAGAGTGGGAGGAGGATGCGCTTAGCAAATGTCCGAAACAGCCTCTCTTTTATCGCAGGTACCTCGATGATATTTTCATTATTTGGCATCATACAAAGGAAGAATTTAATGAATTTTTCACCATTTTGAACAATCATGACCCGAATATCAAGCTAAAAGCCAACATTGACCAAATGTCCGTAGACTTTTTAGATTTAACGCTATACAAAGGTGTAATGTATGACACAACGGGACACCTTGATTATAAAGTATATTTTAAGCCCACAGATTCTCATCAACTACTTCACAAGAAATCCTTCCATCCACCTCATACCTTTAAAGGAATTGTAAAATCACAAATCATCCGTTTTCATAGAAATTCGAGTGATAGAAAAAACTTTGAATCTGCATGCTCTCTCTTATTCAAGGCCCTCAAGCCGAGAGGCTATTCATCTAGATTTTTGCGCAAAATTAAGTCTGATACTTTACAGGATTTGGAAACTATCCCTGATAATGCTGCGGATCACAGGCCTACCAAGATTCGTCACAATCGTCCAATCACAGGCGCAGGAGAATCTCGGAAATGTGGAAAGAAAAGGTGTAAATTAGACCTACTTCTTCCAAATCAAAAAACGTTTATGAGCTTTCAGAACAAAAACAAATTTCAAATTCAGTCTAATTTAGATTGCGATTCCGAAAACGTCATTTATGTAATATCTTGTAAATTGTGCCAAAAGCAATATGTCGGTGAAACCAAATGCCCATTAAGATGGCGAGCTACTAGACACCTTTGCGATATTAGACATGAAAAAGACACGCATGTCGCTGAACACTTTAACCTTCCTGGCCATTCAGTCGCTCGGGACTTCGAAATTATACCCATTGAACAACCACCTCTCTCAAATACCACTGACGAAACTGATAAACAAAGGAAACTTAGAGAATCATTTTGGATTAAGCAATTAGAAACAGAATGGCCGAGGGGCATAAATGTGGACCCCGGTCTTGCTGATCAGCGTGAAATAATTCCATTCACTCTGACATATAATCGAAAAAATGTAGAAATTGCCGAAATTTTGAAAGATGAATATCATAAATTACAGAATAATCTAAGACAGCCTCTCAATTTGCGCCCAGTAATAGCATTTAGGAAAAATCCGAATCTACGTGACATATTGGTAAAATCGAAATTAACTGGACAAACATCATCATCTTAAAGTTGTCCAATATTTATAAGGCCATCTCGCCTCTAGAAAACAAAAATAACAAATCTCAGGCAATAAAATAAATAAAAAATATTTTCAATTTTTTGAAAATTCTGAGCCAGCACCTTAACCATATTACTACCTACCAGCCAGTGCCAGTTCTATTATTTTATTGACTTACTAACCAACTAATTATGTGCACCTGTCTATACCGTCGGGCAAATCTGTCATTCCACTCATCAATCAATATGGTCTGTCTTCTCAAATTGTGGTTTTGTAATTGGTAGTTGGATGGGATGGGATGGATGGATGGATGGATGGATGGAAGGACAGGTGGTCTGGATGGATGGATGGAGAGATGGATGGAGGATCTGGATGGATGGATGGTCTGACTGCTGGATGGATGGTATGGATGGTTCTGGATGGATGGGTGGGTGGCTGGGTGGCTGGATGGATGGATGGAGTGATGGATGGAAGGACAGGTGGTCTGGATGGATGGATGTGGGAATAGAGGATCTGGATGGATGGATGGTCTGACTGATGGATGGATGGTTAGGGATGGAAAGATGAATGGATGGATGGATGGATGGGTGGGTGGGTGGATGGAAGGAAGGAAGGATGGATGGAAGGAAGGATGGAAGGATGGAAGGGCAGGTGGTCTGAATGGATGGATGGAGGGATGGATGTAGGATCTGGATGTATGGATGGTTCTGGATGGATGGGTGGGTGGTATGGGTGGGTGAATGGGTGGTATGGATGGATGAATGGATGGATGGAAGGACAGATGGTCTTGATGGATGGATAGAGGGATGGAGGGATGGATGGATGGAGGGTCTGGATGAATGGAATGTCTGACTGATGGATGGTTCTGGATGGATGGGTGGATGGGTGAATGGATTGATGGATCAGACTCCTCCTTCCTTCACTCCACTCCTCCTTCTTTCAGCCCTTCATTCCCTCTCCTCTTTCCCGTCCTTCCCTCCAATTTTCCCCAGTTTGGGGAAAGATTTTGAAATTAGGTTTACTGAAAGTTTTATTGCTGTGAGAAACAACAAAATACATTCAGCAGCACAATACTCAAAATTAGTTTTTAAAGAATTTTCAGTATTAAAATTAAAAAAGAAATTCTTAATAAAATTGACAAAATCATTCCCAGTTTAAAGCTTAGTTCTAGCTGAATAAATCAAACATTGAAAACAATACCAATCTGGCGCCTTTGAAGAATAGAAAACAATTCACTGAATTAATGGCCTAGGTTTGATCCTTTGATCAATGACTTCTCAATCAAGCGAGTGACACCCAAACCTCACTCAGAAACCCTAGAGCTCAATCAATAGCAAAGGGCATAACACAATTGAATCTAGCACCTATGGTGGCCTGAATCTTTATTGAAAATAAGTTAGCTAACTTCAAAGCAATTGAGTAATTTTCGAAGACAATCCCCTAAAGCCAGCCACCCTAATAAATAGACAGGAATTATGATGGAAGGACAGATTTGTTCTCAAGGCTCTGAAGAAGGTTATTCTTAACCGAAACCGGTCAGCCAAGCACGACGGTATCATAAAATTGTGAGTTATATATTAATTGCTATTATTGTATTGATTGTATGTTTAAATATTAAAATGCTACTAATCCTTCATCTTCCATTTCAGGTATAGTTAAATTGTGTAGGCTTGTAAACTTAGTAGGCTTGTGGTTCTATGTAGGCTTGTAGATGTAATTATTCATCACTCAAATTTCAGGTTTTAATTTTTAAATCAGCCCTTTAATTTAAACTAGACAATTGTTGGTTAGAGCTTGATTATCTCCCTTGCTTAGATTTGTTGACTGGCCCAGTTGTTGCTAAATTTGTTGGTTTTTGATCATTTATTAGAGCATAATATCACCATGACTAGAACGAGCAAGGGCAAGAGACGGAATGTCAACCATGAGGACAGCAGTCCGTCTCCTCCCCAGGCTCGACTAGTCAAGTGCTATTATATGATAATACAATGTTTTCACCACATAGGTGTCCTAACCAGCAATTTGGGCTCCAACACCCTGCCAACCGGTCTGAGCAGGAAGGTGAGCGAACTCTGCCATTTCATTAAGCCAGCTATGCCAAATATAGAGGTAGTAAGTGACATCAAGAAAGTTAACTTTGTTTGGGCAAATTCCATCATTCGAGCTATGATAGACCATTACAATTTCAGTTTAGGCACCATCATGTCCGAAATTATCATAGCTCAGACCGCGCCAAACCTTAATTTAGGTAAGGCAAAATCAACTGCCATTAGATGGGCAAAAGCCAACTATGGCAAAAAACTTCACGTCAAATCAATCGAAGCATTCTATCAATTTATTAGGCCTTTCGACCCACACTTTCAACAGAAAGCACAAAATTGCCAAGTTACCACCCCTACTGCAAGGTCATCCGAGACCGTACCAGTCATTCCACCACCTTCAGAACTCAGGAAACGGCTCAGGTCACCGACCGATAGCCCCCCACCAGTGAAGAGAACGGATACTCGGCCATCACCGATATTCCTATTAGACTCTCCTGTGGACCCTCTTCAGATTCCTCTACCTGACTCCCCACCACCCTTGTCTCCAGAGGAGTTCCCTCCCCTTCCACGGAGAGTCGATGCTAATCAGAAATCTGGTCCAAGGACCAAATCAACTCCTGTGGATCCTAGTAAGATACCACTACCAGACACCCCGCCTCCACTGTCTTCAGATGAATTACCTCCCCTTCCACAGAGAGCAAAGGATGACAGAAAATCTGGTCTAAGGACCAGATCAACACCTTTGACTCAAAAGGGTGTCAGTACCCCAGTGCCAGTGGCCAAACTACCTCAACCAAATTTCACCCCTACACCGTGTAGAAACAGCATCAATCATCAAAATAAACTCAAGAAAACTACACACTTAGAAGCTAATTCTTTCTGGAAATTTCGGTATGAGGTAGACCACAAACATGAATGGCGACTCCCTGTCTTGACGAAAAAAATCTTGATCCTTGGCTCCTCCAATCTAAGCCGTATAAATGTGAAACCCCATTCAGACACCCAGATAGCTTGCTATCCAGGGGCAAAATTGTGCCATGCTAGGACTATTGTCAAAAAATACATGGACTCCTATCAGCCAGAGAAAATCATCATAAACATTGGCATAAATGATAAGGATGAACCTATGTCTGTAACTGCCCAACGAGTCCAACTCCTATTCAGTACCATTCGTTCAAAATTTCCAGATGCAAAGGTTTATTTCACTAAACTGAACTACTCTCAACATCTAACTGCAAAGCAGAAAAGGACCTTAGCATTTATCAATTCATCTGTAGAATCCCTGCGTATAAAGGTCTCTGTCATCCCTAGTCTACCAATTTCTGATTTTGAAGTAGTCCAGGATAATATCCATTGGAGTGAAAAAACTGCTAATGCATTGTATTATAGCTGGTTAACCTTTCTTAATTTAAACTAACCGAGGGTCAGGGTACTAACCACCCCGGTATCGGGCTAGGTAGTGATATTGTTAATCTCACTGGCGCTACATTAACTGAAGCAGAAAAATCAATACTCAATCGTGGCCTAACATTTGTACCAACTCCTAGGCCCAAATTAGGCATAGATGCACTTTTAGATAATGGCTCAATGGAAGTTCTTGAATTTTCCCACCGTGTCAAATTAGCCGACTTTTTTCGAAACTCGAGAAGTAATATTCTGCCATTCGTTGAAAGAACTGGCTGGGCACCAGACTCAAAATTAGTCGATCCAGCGATCCCCGACAGTATAAAAATTGTAAAAGAACGTATTGAAAATGTTGAATTTCCGAAAAATCATAAAAATTTGTCATATGAGGAACGTCAAGCCTTAACAGGATTGCGTAAAAACAATGACATTGTCATTAAACCTGCTGATAAGGGATCTGCTGCAGTAATAATGCTTAAAGACAACTACATTCGTGAAGCACATCGTCAACTCAGTAATCCAAAACATTACCAAAAATTAGACGAACCACTCTGGCAAAATAACTGCGACAATTTTAATGAAATTCTCCAAAATATGGTTGATAACAAGAGTTTAACGCAGAAACAGTTTAAATACCTCGTTGCGAAACGAGACTCAAAACCACGTACATTTTATCTGTTACCCAAAATTCATAAGGCTATTGATTCTTGGTCAGATCCTATGATACCACCAGGACGACCTATTATATCGGATTGTGGTTCTGAATCCTATAGGATCAGTGAAATCATTGATTATCACCTACAACCAATTGCGAATAGACATTTTAGCTTCTTGAAAAATACTGACGACTTTCTGTCGCAGGTCTCTGAGATCTCGATACCTCCAAATTCATTTTTGATTACGCTCGACATCGATGCAATGTACACAAACATTGACATCGAAAAGGGTTTGAATTCTGTCCGTAAAGCGTTTGAAAAATACCCTGATAACAATAGGCCCACTGGCGAAATATTAGCTCTCTTAGAGCTAAGCTTAAAGGGCAATGATTTTGAATTCGCGGGTGAAACATACCAACAAATTTGCGGCTGCGCAATGGGTAAGCGTTTCAGTCCGAGTTTTGCCAACATCTATGTAGCAGAGTGGGAGGAGGATGCGCTTAGCAAATGTCCGAAACAGCCTCTCTTTTATCGCAGGTACCTCGATGATATTTTCATTATTTGGCATCATACAAAGGAAGAATTTAATGAATTTTTCACCATTTTGAACAATCATGACCCGAATATCAAGCTAAAAGCCAACATTGACCAAATGTCCGTAGACTTTTTAGATTTAACGCTATACAAAGGTGTAATGTATGACACAACGGGACACCTTGATTATAAAGTATATTTTAAGCCCACAGATTCTCATCAACTACTTCACAAGAAATCCTTCCATCCACCTCATACCTTTAAAGGAATTGTAAAATCACAAATCATCCGTTTTCATAGAAATTCGAGTGATAGAAAAAACTTTGAATCTGCATGCTCTCTCTTATTCAAGGCCCTCAAGCCGAGAGGCTATTCATCTAGATTTTTGCGCAAAATTAAGTCTGATACTTTACAGGATTTGGAAACTATCCCTGATAATGCTGCGGATCACAGGCCTACCAAGATTCGTCACAATCGTCCAATCACAGGCGCAGGAGAATCTCGGAAATGTGGAAAGAAAAGGTGTAAATTAGACCTACTTCTTCCAAATCAAAAAACGTTTATGAGCTTCCAGAACAAAAACAAATTTCAAATTCAGTCTAATTTAGATTGCGATTCCGAAAACGTCATTTATGTAATATCTTGTAAATTGTGCCAAAAGCAATATGTCGGTGAAACCAAATGCCCATTAAGATGGCGAGCTACTAGACACCTTTGCGATATTAGACATGAAAAAGACACGCATGTCGCTGAACACTTTAACCTTCCTGGCCATTCAGTCGCTCGGGACTTCGAAATTATACCCATTGAACAACCACCTCTCTCAAATAATAATAATAATAATAGTACATTTTTAGAGCGCTTAATCCATGCAACTGCATGCTCTAAGCGCTAACGCGCGTAAGTATTCTATGGATATGCTATTTGAAATAAATAGAATTTAAGATTGGATTTAAAGATTTCTAAAGTTGATGAGTTTCTAATTTCATTTGGTAAGTTATTCCATTCGGTAGCTGCAGTGAAAGAGAAAGTTTTATGGCCATATGTTTTAGAGTTGACCTTAGGTACTTTTAGTAGATTTAGATTTGCAGATCTGAGAGAGCGACCAGGAATGTAAGGTTGTACAAGGTCAGAGAGATAGGCTGGTGCTGTGCCAGATACACATTGGTATGTCAGACATAGTGTCTTAAAAGTTATTCTTTGCACAATGGGGAGCCAGTGCAAATCATGTAGGACCGGAGTAATGTGTTCTCGCTTGGCACACAGGGATATGATTCTCGCTGCAGTGTTCTGGACCACCTGAAGTCGCTGAATAAGTTCTTTTGAGGCGCCAATCAGGAGGCTATTACAATAATCCAGGCGCGACGTTATCAATGCTCGTACTAGCATGATCGCGGCCTCTTTTGTGATATAGCGCCTGATGCTGCCGATATTGCGCAATTGAAAATAGCAGACTTTGCAGATGTAACTAACATGTTTATCCATAGTCAGTTCATTGTCTAAGTATACACCAAGATCCTTTACGACAGTTGACAGCTTTATTTGACTATTTCCAGCTGTGATGTCACATAGGTCAGTCTTAGCACGTCGGTTTGCTGGCCCGACTAACAGAGCTTCAGTCTTTTCATCGTTAAGTTTCAGCATGTTTGTAGTCATCCACTCTTTAATGTCTATATAACACATATTGAGCTGACTTGTTGCTAAGCGTGCAGTACATGTTGAAGGTTCAAAACTAATGACAAGCTGTGTGTCATCAGCATAGAAGTGACGCATAATGTTGTGCTGATCAATAACCGATCCAAGTGGTTGTGTGTAGAGTGTAAATAACACCGGACCTAGAATAGACCCCTGAGGCACACCACACACGAGGTTGACTGGTTCTGAAAGTGTGCCGTTAATATATACAGACTGGTGTCTATCGGATAAATATGAGTGAAACCAGTTCCAGACAGTGCCTTGTAAACCAAATACACTACTCAATTTTGACATAAGTAAATGATGGTCTATCGTATCAAATGCGGCACTGAGGTCAAGGAGTAGCAACAATGACACATTACCTCTGTCTACCGCCTCTCGAATATTATTGAGGACGCATAATAGAGCAGTCTCCGTGCTATGACGCTGACGGTACGCTGACTGAAACGGTTCATATAACGCATTGTCACTTACATGAGCTGATAATCTTTTGAACACCGCCTTCTCGATTAGCTTAGACATAAAAGGCAGGTTCGAGACAGGTCTATAGTTTTTTAGAGTATCTTCGTCTAGGCCAGACTTCTTCAACAGTGGTTTGACAACTGCCCGCTTAAATGTCATTGGCATGAGGCCAGATTCTAAGCTGGAATTAACCAGCATAGTTATTGTTGGGAGCAAGATGTCAATGTTTTCAAGCACGATTTTCGTAGGAATGGGATCGAGAGTACAAAATGTTGGTTTTAATTCCTTTAAAAGAGCCATTATATCGCTTTCAGAAAATGAAGTGAAATTGTCAAAAGTTTTATGAGTGAACATGGTTTGATTGGAGAGAAACGCAGCTGAATCATTTGACGAAACTGATAAACAAAGGAAACTTAGAGAATCATTTTGGATTAAGCAATTAGAAACAGAATGGCCGAGGGGCATAAATGTGGACCCCGGTCTTGCTGATCAGCGTGAAATAATTCCATTCACTCTGACATATAATCGAAAAAATGTAGAAATTGCCGAAATTTTGAAAGATGAATATCATAAATTACAGAATAATCTAAGACAGCCTCTCAATTTGCGCCCAGTAATAGCATTTAGGAAAAATCCGAATCTACGTGACATATTGGTAAAATCGAAATTAACTGGACAAACATCATCATCTTAAAGTTGTCCAATATTTATAAGGCCATCTCGCCTCTAGAAAACAAAAATAACAAATCTCAGGCAATAAAATAAATAAAAAATATTTTCAATTTTTTGAAAATTCTGAGCCAGCGCCTTAACCATATTACTACCTACCTACCTACCTACCTACCCACCTACGAACAAAATCTTGATCCTTGGCTCCTCCAATCTAAGCCGTATAAATGTGAAACCCCATTCAGCTACCCAGATAGCTTGCTATCCAGGGGCAAAATTGTGCCATGCTAGGACTATTGTAAAATAATACATGGACTCCTATCAGCCAGAGAAAATCATCATAAACATTGGCATACATGATAAGGATGAACCTATGTCTGTAACTGCCCAACGAGTCCAACTCCTATTCAGTACCATTCGTTCAAAATTTCCAAATGCAAAGGTTTATTTCACTAAACTGAACTACTCTCAACATCTAACTGCAAAGCAGAAAAGGACCGTAGCATTTATCAATTCATCTGTAGAATCCCTGCGTATAAAGGTCCCTGTCATCCCTAGTCTACCAATTTCTGAGTTTGAAGTAGTCCAGGATAATATCCATTGGAGTGAAAAAACTGCTAATGCATTGTATTATAGCTGGTTAACTTTTCTTAATTTAAACTAACTGAGGGTCAGGGTACTAACCACCCCGGTATTCAGCTGGGTAGTGATATTGTTAATCTCACTGGCGCTACATTAACTGAAGCAGAAAAATCAATACTCAATCGTGGCCTAACATTTGTACCAACTCCTAGGCCCAAATTAGGCATAGATGCACTTTTAGATAATGGCTCAATGGAAGTTCTTGAATTTTCCCACCGTGTCAAATTAGCCGACTTTTTTCGAAACTCGAGAAGTAATATTCTGCCATTCGTTGAAAGAACTGGCTGGGCACCAGACTCAAAATTAGTCGATCCAGCGATCCCCGACAGTATAAAAATTGTAAAAGAACGTATTGAAAATGTTGAATTTCCGAAAAATCATAAAAATTTGTCATATGAGGAACGTCAAGCCTTAACAGGATTGCGTAAAAACAATGACATTGTCATTAAACCTGCTGATAAGGGATCTGCTGCAGTAATAATGCTTAAAGACAACTACATTCGTGAAGCACATCGTCAACTCAGTAATCCAAAACATTACCAAAAATTAGACGAACCACTCTGGCAAAATAACTGCGACAATTTTAATGAAATTCTCCAAAATATGGTTGATAACAAGAGTTTAACGCAGAAACAGTTTAAATACCTCGTTGCGAAACGAGACTCAAAACCACGTACATTTTATCTGTTACCCAAAATTCATAAGGCTATTGATTCTTGGTCAGATCCTATGATACCACCAGGACGACCTATTATATCGGATTGTGGTTCTGAATCCTATAGGATCAGTGAAATCATTGATTATCACCTACAACCAATTGCGAATAGACATTTTAGCTTCTTGAAAAATACTGACGACTTTCTGTCGCAGGTCTCTGAGATCTCGATACCTCCAAATTCATTTTTGATTACGCTCGACATCGATGCAATGTACACAAACATTGACATCGAAAAGGGTTTGAATTCTGTCCGTAAAGCGTTTGAAAAATACCCTGATAACAATAGGCCCACTGGCGAAATATTAGCTCTCTTAGAGCTAAGCTTAAAGGGCAATGATTTTGAATTCGCGGGTGAAACATACCAACAAATTTGCGGCTGCGCAATGGGTAAGCGTTTCAGTCCGAGTTTTGCCAACATCTATGTAGCAGAGTGGGAGGAGGATGCGCTTAGCAAATGTCCGAAACAGCCTCTCTTTTATCGCAGGTACCTCGATGATATTTTCATTATTTGGCATCATACAAAGGAAGAATTTAATGAATTTTTCACCATTTTGAACAATCATGACCCGAATATCAAGCTAAAAGCCAACATTGACCAAATGTCCGTAGACTTTTTAGATTTAACGCTATACAAAGGTGTAATGTATGACACAACGGGACACCTTGATTATAAAGTATATTTTAAGCCCACAGATTCTCATCAACTACTTCACAAGAAATCCTTCCATCCACCTCATACCTTTAAAGGAATTGTAAAATCACAAATCATCCGTTTTCATAGAAATTCGAGTGATAGAAAAAACTTTGAATCTGCATGCTCTCTCTTATTCAAGGCCCTCAAGCCGAGAGGCTATTCATCTAGATTTTTGCGCAAAATTAAGTCTGATACTTTACAGGATTTGGAAACTATCCCTGATAATGCTGCGGATCACAGGCCTACCAAGATTCGTCACAATCGTCCAATCACAGGCGCAGGAGAATCTCGGAAATGTGGAAAGAAAAGGTGTAAATTAGACCTACTTCTTCCAAATCAAAAAACGTTTATGAGCTTCCAGAACAAAAACAAATTTCAAATTCAGTCTAATTTAGATTGCGATTCCGAAAACGTCATTTATGTAATATCTTGTAAATTGTGCCAAAAGCAATATGTCGGTGAAACCAAATGCCCATTAAGATGGCGAGCTACTAGACACCTTTGCGATATTAGACATGAAAAAGACACGCATGTCGCTGAACACTTTAACCTTCCTGGCCATTCAGTCGCTCGGGACTTCGAAATTATACCCATTGAACAACCACCTCTCTCAAATAATAATAATAATAATAGTACATTTTTAGAGCGCTTAATCCATGCAACTGCATGCTCTAAGCGCTAACGCGCGTAAGTATTCTATGGATATGCTATTTGAAATAAATAGAATTTAAGATTGGATTTAAAGATTTCTAAAGTTGATGAGTTTCTAATTTCATTTGGTAAGTTATTCCATTCGGTAGCTGCAGTGAAAGAGAAAGTTTTATGGCCATATGTTTTAGAGTTGACCTTAGGTACTTTTAGTAGATTTAGATTTGCAGATCTGAGAGAGCGACCAGGAATGTAAGGTTGTACAAGGTCAGAGAGATAGGCTGGTGCTGTGCCAGATACACATTGGTATGTCAGACATAGTGTCTTAAAAGTTATTCTTTGCACAATGGGGAGCCAGTGCAAATCATGTAGGACCGGAGTAATGTGTTCTCGCTTGGCACACAGGGATATGATTCTCGCTGCAGTGTTCTGGACCACCTGAAGTCGCTGAATAAGTTCTTTTGAGGCGCCAATCAGGAGGCTATTACAATAATCCAGGCGCGACGTTATCAATGCTCGTACTAGCATGATCGCGGCCTCTTTTGTGATATAGCGCCTGATGCTGCCGATATTGCGCAATTGAAAATAGCAGACTTTGCAGATGTAACTAACATGTTTATCCATAGTCAGTTCATTGTCTAAGTATACACCAAGATCCTTTACGACAGTTGACAGCTTTATTTGACTATTTCCAGCTGTGATGTCACATAGGTCAGTCTTAGCACGTCGGTTTGCTGGCCCGACTAACAGAGCTTCAGTCTTTTCATCGTTAAGTTTCAGCATGTTTGTAGTCATCCACTCTTTAATGTCTATATAACACATATTGAGCTGACTTGTTGCTAAGCGTGCAGTACATGTTGAAGGTTCAAAACTAATGACAAGCTGTGTGTCATCAGCATAGAAGTGACGCATAATGTTGTGCTGATCAATAACCGATCCAAGTGGTTGTGTGTAGAGTGTAAATAACACCGGACCTAGAATAGACCCCTGAGGCACACCACACACGAGGTTGACTGGTTCTGAAAGTGTGCCGTTAATATATACAGACTGGTGTCTATCGGATAAATATGAGTGAAACCAGTTCCAGACAGTGCCTTGTAAACCAAATACACTACTCAATTTTGACATAAGTAAATGATGGTCTATCGTATCAAATGCGGCACTGAGGTCAAGGAGTAGCAACAATGACACATTACCTCTGTCTACCGCCTCTCGAATATTATTGAGGACGCATAATAGAGCAGTCTCCGTGCTATGACGCTGACGGTACGCTGACTGAAACGGTTCATATAACGCATTGTCACTTACATGAGCTGATAATCTTTTGAACACCGCCTTCTCGATTAGCTTAGACATAAAAGGCAGGTTCGAGACAGGTCTATAGTTTTTTAGAGTATCTTCGTCTAGGCCAGACTTCTTCAACAGTGGTTTGACAACTGCCCGCTTAAATGTCATTGGCATGAGGCCAGATTCTAAGCTGGAATTAACCAGCATAGTTATTGTTGGGAGCAAGATGTCAATGTTTTCAAGCACGATTTTCGTAGGAATGGGATCGAGAGTACAAAATGTTGGTTTTAATTCCTTTAAAAGAGCCATTATATCGCTTTCAGAAAATGAAGTGAAATTGTCAAAAGTTTTATGAGTGAACATGGTTTGATTGGAGAGAAACGCAGCTGAATCATTTGACGAAACTGATAAACAAAGGAAACTTAGAGAATCATTTTGGATTAAGCAATTAGAAACAGAATGGCCGAGGGGCATAAATGTGGACCCCGGTCTTGCTGATCAGCGTGAAATAATTCCATTCACTCTGACATATAATCGAAAAAATGTAGAAATTGCCGAAATTTTGAAAGATGAATATCATAAATTACAGAATAATCTAAGACAGCCTCTCAATTTGCGCCCAGTAATAGCATTTAGGAAAAATCCGAATCTACGTGACATATTGGTAAAATCGAAATTAACTGGACAAACATCATCATCTTAAAGTTGTCCAATATTTATAAGGCCATCTCGCCTCTAGAAAACAAAAATAACAAATCTCAGGCAATAAAATAAATAAAAAATATTTTCAATTTTTTGAAAATTCTGAGCCAGCGCCTTAACCATATTACTACCTACCTACCTACCTACCTACCCACCTACGAACAAAATCTTGATCCTTGGCTCCTCCAATCTAAGCCGTATAAATGTGAAACCCCATTCAGCTACCCAGATAGCTTGCTATCCAGGGGCAAAATTGTGCCATGCTAGGACTATTGTAAAATAATACATGGACTCCTATCAGCCAGAGAAAATCATCATAAACATTGGCATACATGATAAGGATGAACCTATGTCTGTAACTGCCCAACGAGTCCAACTCCTATTCAGTACCATTCGTTCAAAATTTCCAAATGCAAAGGTTTATTTCACTAAACTGAACTACTCTCAACATCTAACTGCAAAGCAGAAAAGGACCGTAGCATTTATCAATTCATCTGTAGAATCCCTGCGTATAAAGGTCCCTGTCATCCCTAGTCTACCAATTTCTGAGTTTGAAGTAGTCCAGGATAATATCCATTGGAGTGAAAAAACTGCTAATGCATTGTATTATAGCTGGTTAACTTTTCTTAATTTAAACTAACTGAGGGTCAGGGTACTAACCACCCCGGTATTCAGCTGGGTAGTGATATTGTTAATCTCACTGGCGCTACATTAACTGAAGCAGAAAAATCAATACTCAATCGTGGCCTAACATTTGTACCAACTCCTAGGCCCAAATTAGGCATAGATGCACTTTTAGATAATGGCTCAATGGAAGTTCTTGAATTTTCCCACCGTGTCAAATTAGCCGACTTTTTTCGAAACTCGAAAAGTAATATTCTGCCATTCGTTGAAAGAACTGGGTGGGCACCAGACTCAAAATTAGTCAACCCAGCGATCTCCGACAGTATAAAAATTGTAAAAGAACGTATTGAAAATGTTGAATTTCCGAAAAATCATAAAAATTTGTCATATGAGGAACGTCAAGCCTTAACAGGATTGCGTAAAAACAATGACATTGTCATTAAACCTGCTGATAAGGGATCTGCTGCTGTAATAATGCTTAAAGACAACTACATTCGTGAAGCACATCGTCAACTCAGTAATCCAAAACATTACCAAAAATTAGACGAACCACTCTGGCAAAATAACTGCGACAATTTTAATGAAATTCTCCAAAATATGGTTGATAACAAGAGTTTAACGTAGAAACAGTTTAAATACCTCGTTGCGAAGCGAGACTCAAAACCACGTACATTTTATCTGTTACCCAAAATTCATAAGCCTATTGATTCTTGGTCAGATCCTATGATACCACCAGGACGACCTATAATATCGGATTGTGGTTCTGAATCCTATAGGATCAGTGAAATCATTGATTATTACCTACAACCAATTGCGAATAGACATTTTACCTTCTTGAAAAATACTGAAGACTTTCTGTCGCAGGTCTCTGAGATCTCGATACCTCCAAATTCATTTTTGATTACGCTCGACATCGATGCAATGTACACACACATTGACATGGAAAAGGGTTTGAATTCTGTCCATAAAGCGTTTGAAAAATACCCTGATAACAATAGGCCCACTGGCGAAATATTAGCTCTCTTAGAGCCAAGCTTAAAGGGCAATGATTTTGAATTCGCGGGTGAAACATACCAACAAATTTGCGGCTGCGCAATGGGTAAACGTTTCAGTCCGAGTTTTGCCAACATCTATGTAGCAGAGTGGGAGGAGGATGCGCTTAGCAAATGTCCGAAACAGCCTCTCTTTTATCGCAGGTACCTCGATGATATTTTCATTATTTGGCATCATACAAAGGAAGAATTTAATGAATTTTTCACCATTTTGAACAATCGAGCTAAAAGCCAACATTGACCAAATGTCCGTAGACTTTTTAGATGTAACGCTATACAAAGGTGTAATGTATGACACAACGGGACACCTTGATTATAAAGTATATTTTAAGCCCACAGATTCTCATCAACTACTTCACAAGAAATCCTTCCATCCACCTCATACCTTTAAAGGAATTGTAAAATCACAAATCATCCGTTTTCATAGAAATTCGAGTGATAGAGAAAACTTTGAATCTGCATGCTCTCTCTTATTCAAGGCCCTCAAGCCGAGAGGCTATTCGTCTAGATTTTTGCGCAAAATTAAGTCTGAAACTTTACAGGATTTGGAAACTATCCCTGATAATGCTGTGGATCACAGGCCTACCAAGATTCGTCACAATCGTCCAATCACAGGCGTAGGAGAATCTCGGAAATTTGGAAAGAAAAGGTGTAAATTAGACCTACTTCTTCCAAATCAAAAAACTTTTGTGAGCTTTCAGAACAAAAACAAATTTCAAATTCAGTCTAATTTAGATTGCGATTCCGAAAACGTGATTTATGTAATATCTTGTAAATTGTGCCAAAAGCAATATGTCGGTGAAACCAAATGCCCTTTAAGATGGCGAGCTACTAGACACCTTTGCGATATTAGACATGAAAAAGACACGCATGTCGCTGAACACTTTAACCTTCCTGGTCATTCAGTCGCTCAGGACTTCGAAATTATACCCATTGAACAACCACCTCTCTCTAATACCACTGACGAAACTGATAAACAAAGGATTAAGCAATTAGAAACAGAATGGCCGAGGGGCATAAATGTGGACCCCGGTCTTGCTGATCAGCGTGAAATAATTCCATTCACTCTGACATATAATCGAAAAAATGTAGAAATTTCCGAAATTTTGAAAGATGAATATCATAAATTACAGAATAATTTAAGACAGCCTCTCAATTTGCGCCCAGTAATAGCATTTAGGAAAAACCCGAATCTACGTGACATATTGGTAAAATCCAAATTAACTGGTCAAAGATCATCATCTTAAAGTTGTCCAATATTTGTAAGGCCATATCGCCTCTATAAAACAAAAATAACAAATCTCAGGCAATAAAATAAATAAAAAATATTTTCAATTTTTTGAAAATTCTGAGCCAGCGCCTTAACCATATTACTACCTACTTACCTACGTACTTACTTACCTACCTACCTACCTACCAATCTACCTATCTATCACACCTCACTCCCTACACTATGTATCT
>JAVVLW010005266.1:0-10000 GCA_034401795.1 Chaetoderma sp. LZ-2023a
GCATGACACGTGTGTTCCTCCCACTCTGCTACGTAAATATTGGCAAAACATGGGCTAAAGCGTTTGCCCATCGCGCAGCCGCAAATTTGTTGGTAAATTTCGCCATCGAATTCAAAATCATTGCCTTTCAGACTCAGCTCTAATAGAGCTATTACTTCTCTGTCTGGCCTGTTGGTGTCTGGGTAGTTCACGAATGCTCTACGGATAGAATTTATACCCTTCTCGATGTCAATGTTTGTATACATAGCATCGATGTCAAGCGTGACCAAGAATGAATTTGGAGGTATCCAGGTCTCAGAGACCTGTGATAAGAAGTCTTCTGTGTTTTTCAAGAAGCTGGGGTGTCTATTTGCTATTGGCTGTAGATGGTAATCGATGTATTCACTGATTCTGTAGGATTCTGAGCCACAATCAGAGATTATAGGTCGCCCGGGCGGTGACATTGGGTCCAACCACGAATCTATGGGTTTATGAATTTTTGGCAAAAGATAGAAAGTCCGTGGTTTTGACTCAAGTTTAGCAAAGAGATACTTATGTTGCTTTTCGGTGATCCTCTTGCTATCGAGCAATTTTTGAAGAATCTCATTAAATTTGCTGCAATTATTTTGCCAAAGTGGTTTGCTTAGTTTCTGGTAATGCTTTGGGTTACTAAGTTGTCGTTGTGCTTCACGTTTATAGTTATCTTTAAGCATTATTACAGTCGCCGACCGTTTATCTGCAGGTTTGATGACAATTTCGCTGTTTTTAGACAATTCAATTAAGGCCTGGCGTTCCTCATAGGGTAAATTTGGTTGATCATTAGGGAATGTAGAATTTTTAACACGTTCTGAAAAGAGTTCTATGCTTTCACCGATCGCTGGGTCCAGGACTTTTACGTTTGGTGCCCAGCCAGTTTTTCAATGAATGGTGGAATGTTACTATTAGAGTTACGAAAGAAGTCTGCTAACTTAATACGGTGACTAAATTCAGATGTTTCCATACAGCCATTATCTAAAAGAGCATCCAAACCTGTTTTAGGTTTTGGTGTTGGGACAAATGTAAGACCAAAATTGAGCAGTGACTGCTCTGCTTCACCTAATGGGGAGCCAGTTAGATTGACAACATTACTGCCCAGTCCTGTTTCCGGGCGGATGTTACCCTGGCCCTTGTCTAGTTTAAATTTAGGAATTTAAGCCAGGCAGAATACATCGAGTTAGCTGTCTTCTCAGTCCAATGAATTTTATCCTTAACAACATTAAATTCGGATAGTCTAAGTGCAGGAATGACAGTCACAGATTTTGATGATTCAGCCGTCGAATTGATGGACTGAATCGCCAACTTCTGCTGAGCTGTCAACCGACTTGAATAGTTAAGTTTTGCGAAGTAAATCGCAGTCTTTGGGAATTTGGACTTAATCGCACTGAGAAGCAGCATTAATCTATGTTTTGAACTAGAGATGGGTTCATTCATATCATTAATGCCAATGTCAATCACTATTTTCTCTGGTTTAAATGATCCAGTGTACTTTTGAATTAGTCCTCTAGCATGACACAATTTAGCTCCTGGGTAGCAGGCAACTTGCGTTTCAGGGTGGGGCTCAACATTAATGCGACTCAGGTTCGATGCTCCAAAGATGAGTACTTTGTTCGTGAGAACAGGTAGTCGCCAGTCAATTTTGTTTTCGATTTCATGACGAAATTTCCAAAAAATGTTTCTCTCCAACATGGTGGGTTGTTGGGGTCTATTTGCAAATTTAATAGGACGCACCTCCGGTGCATTACTTGGACCTGGAGTTGGAGAGAAGCTGGGCTGTGGCAGTTTCCCTGTTGGGGATGGGGTCTTGAGACCCGATGGTTGACTGCTCTGGGGGGATTTCTGAGAAGCGCCAGTCCGTGGACCAGATTTGCTACCATTAACCCTTTCCCTCTGTGGCAAGGGCGGATATTCGTTTGGGTCATTTAGATTGCCTAGTGGAGAGTCAGGTAGTGGGATTAATGATGCTTCAAATAGCATATCTCTAGGGCCAGAATCTAATGGTAGCAATGGAGAGATTTTATTGTCTACTCGTTTTGTGACTGGCGGCGAAGTTTCAGGTGATCGGTGGCGTTTTTTCATTTGTGATTGTGGGGCCACAGTTGGTATCATGACCAGAGGCGTGGCTTGTGCGAGATTTTGAATTGGTTGCTGAGATGGATCTATCGGTCGCACAAAATTGTAAAAAGAACTAATCGCATTAATGTCGAGCTTTCTATTATAATTGTTTTTTGCCCAGCGTATAGCATTGGATTTAGCACGACCTAGGTCTAAATGTGGCATTGCCTGTGTGAGGACTACTTCAGTTCTAATACTACCAAGTTGTTCATTATAGTGATTTAACATGGCCTTAATGGTAGATTTTGCCCACTCAAAATTCACATTCCAGATGGCAAAGTAGATGTCATCATTTGGTATAGCTGGCTTACAAAATCCATTCAGCTCTTCCACCTTCCTGCTAAGCCCATCAGGGAGAGTTTCGGCATCTAAATGCCTACGTAGCGTAGCAATATGGTGGAAGCACTGAATTATTTGGTAATACAGCTTTACCAGGCGCGCATGCGCAGATGAACCCCCTTTACCATCTCCATTCTTCCTACGACCATTCTTCATCGCAATAGCCATTCAGACAGACAATCGTTCAATCTAACTAGCAATCAGACAGGCAGTTGAGCAGGTAAGAACGATTCGATCAGGCAAACTCAAATTCAAGCACACAAATTCATTCACATCAACTACAAATTGAACCAATATATTACTTACACCTGAAAGACAAATTATACAATTAACATGTAATATGCAAGGGTTAACAATACAACAATACAATACGCAATATTATAAGTTACTCACAGTAATTATGGACACCGTCAATTGGCTAAATGCATTTCACTTGGATGTGCTTCATCAGTAGCCTGTATGACAAATCTGTCAGTCCTTCAGTATAGACAGCTTTATATACGTTTACTGAATTACTCAATCTCCTTTGAAAAACTACTCTATGGTTTAATTTGAACAATTGAACGTTGTGCAAGGTTTGAATTTCCTTTGATTCGGGTTTATCACAAACATCATTAATAAAGCCAATGATTAGTGGACTGGTTTCACTCCACACAGATTAGTGAAATTTTACTCTTCCGAATTGGATTGATAGGTGAGTAGTGTTTCCTTCACGAGATCATGAATCGATCATTCAAAGGTGTTATATGCTTTTGTTGGGACACTCAATTTTGCCTTTTGATTCCTTTTGATGATTTGATGCCGAAAAAGTTAATCAAGTTTGGAGGACATATTTTGTCATTTTATAGAATTTAGTTCGCCACACCGGAAAGGCCACTGCAGTGTTTATAATTAAACTTTGTTCATACATGTAGAAAGAAAGTAGTATTCAGCTCCCTTAATTTTATGTGAGTGAGTGGCTGGACGGACATACAGAGAGCCCGATGGCTGGCAAGGCAGATGGACAGATCCATCCATCCATCCATCCAACCATCCATCCATCCATCCAGACATCCAACCATCCATCCATCCATCCATCCATCCATCCCACGCCCCCATCCATCCATGGAAGGATGGGAAGGCGGGAAGGATGGGGAGGTGGGATGGGGACGGGCATAAAGGAAGGATAGAGCTTAGTCGGAGAGAGGGAGGAAGGATCCATCCATCCATCCATCCATCCATCCATCCATCCATCCATCCATCCAACCATCCAACCATCCATCCAGCCAACCATCCATCCGTCCCACACCCCCATGGAAGGAAGGGGATTGGGGATGATTGATGGGCAGGATCCATCCATCCATCCCACCATCCACCCAACCATCCATCCATCCATCCATTCATCGATCCATTCATCCATTCATCCATCCATCCATCCATCCATCCATCAATCCATCCATCCATGGAAGGGAGGGAAGGAGGGATGGGAAAGATCCATCCATCCATCCCGATGTGGAGATGGAATGAGGGATGGGAAGGAAGGAAGAATAGAGTGGGCATGGCTGGATAGAGGGGGAGGACCATCCATCCATCCACCCACACGCACGCACGCTCTCACACACACACGTACACACACATACACACACGGACACGCACACGCATGCACGTACCCACATTTACACACGCACGCATGTACGCACGCACACACATGTACACCCATGTACACACGTAGGCACATGTATACATGCACGTACGCATGTACGCACGCACGCGCACATCCATCCATTCATCCATCCATCCATCCATCCATTCATCCATCCATCCATCCATCCATCCATCCATCCATCCAACCATCCATCCATCCATCCATCCATCCATCCATCCATCCATCCATTCATCCATTCATCCATTCATCCATTCATCCATTCATCCATTCATCCATTCATCCATCCATCCATCCATCCATCCATCCATCCATCCATCCATGGAAGGGAGGGAAGGAGGGATGGGAAAGATCCATCCATCCATCCCGATGTGGAGATGGAATGAGGGATGGGAAGGAAGGAAGAATAGAGTGGGCATGGCTGGATAGAGGGGGAGGACCATCCATCCATCCATCCATCCACCCACACGCACGCTCTCACACACACATGTACACACACATACACACACGTACACGCGCACGCATGCACGTACCCACATTTACACACGCACGCATGTACGCACGCACACACATGTACACACGTAGGCACATGTATACACGCACGTACGCATGTACGCACGCACGCGCACACCATTCACATTACACACCCCCATCCCCCCCCCCCCCCCGCCATGGATGGATGAGAGGCCGGATAGGAGAGTAGGATAGAGCGGGGATCGGCTGGAGAAGGTGCAGGGATGGGAGTTCGAGATGGACAGATGGGCAGTGGGAAGGCAGAGTAGCGGGAGGGATGGGCAAATGGACCGACGGACAAGTGGACCATGTGACAGCCAGACTAGTGAATGCATGGGTGGATTGACAGGAGCTGATGGATGGACAGGCGGGTGGACCAGTGAATGAGTGGAGAAGCAGGAGCGTGAATCCGGGAATGATTGTAGAATTTGGTATATAAGTCTCTCCACTGAAAGACCGACAGACTGCCTGACGGTGTCGACGGATATATAAGTTATGTTTTTACAAGGCAATAAAATAACAGAACTGGCACTCGCAAGTATGTAGTCAATATTGTCAACGCACTGGCTCAGAATCTTCAATAATTGAAAAAATTCAAAAATTTAAGATATTTTGGTTTATCTTACTGCCTGAGATTTGTCATTTTGTTTGAGGAAAGCCATATGGCATTAATGTTAACCCTTTACTGGTTAAATTTGTTCAGTAAAATCCAAATATGCGCTTACTTATTTAATGTACATTTGCAGGCACAGACAAGGTCATTCCCGAGAATATACCACTGGAACGGCTGTCTCGGTTCCCGAGCCAGTCATTACAGTGGTAAATTTTCAAAAATACTCCAATCCCCGCCGGCAAATGGACATTGCCCAAGATCACTAAATTGACCGTTTTTGGCTGACCATCATGCAAGGGTTAATGTTGAATGATTGAGATGGATATTATGGATAGCTATTTGAGTTTTGCTTTTACCAAGATGTCACGTAGATTCGGATTTTTCTTGAACGCAATTACTGGGCGCTTGTTAAAGGGTTGTTTCAGTTTCTCCTGTAGGTTTTGATACTCATCTTTCAAAATTTTTGAAATTTCAACGTTTTTCCGATTATAGG
Source organism: Chaetoderma sp. LZ-2023a (assembly GCA_034401795.1). Taxonomy (NCBI): domain Eukaryota; kingdom Metazoa; phylum Mollusca; class Caudofoveata; order Chaetodermatida; family Chaetodermatidae; genus Chaetoderma; species Chaetoderma sp. LZ-2023a. The sequence goes on from JAVVLW010005266.1 coordinate 5,731, forward strand.
TCAGAATGAATGGAATTTTGTCACGTTGATCAGATAAGCCTGGGTCCGAGTTTATTCCCCTTGGCCACTGTGTTTCGAGTTCTTTAATCCAAAACGATTCTCGAAGTTTTCTTTGTTTATCAGTTTCTTCTGCCGTATCTGAAAGGGGTGGCTGTTCAATCGGCATAATTTCAAAGTCACGAAGGACTAAATGGTCAGGAAGATTAAAATGTTCGGAAACATGTGTGTCTTCCTCTAGCCTAATATCTGAGAGGTGTCGAGTTGCCCGCCATCTTAATGGACATTTGGTTTCGCCGACATACTGTTTTTGGCACAATTTGCATGAAATTAGATAAATAACATTTTCAGAGTCACAATCTAGATTAGACTGAAGTTGGAACTTGCTTTTGTTCTGAAAGCTCGTGAAAGTATTCTGGTTTGGGAGAAATTCATCTAACTTGCACCTTTTCTTTCCGCATTTGCGAGATTCGCCTACACCTATAATAGGACGATTGTGAGAAATTTTGGTAGGCCGACGATTTGGGGCATTATCTGGAATGGTTTCCAAGCCGTCTAATGTTTCAGATTTGATTTTGCGCAAGAATCGTGAGGAGTAACCTCGTGGTTTGAGGGCTTTGAATAGGGTAGAGCACGCTTCTTCAAAGTTTTTCCTATCACTCGAATTCCTGTGAAAACGGATTATTTGTGATTTAACTATTCCTTTAAAAGTATGTGGTGGATGGAAAGATTTTTTGTGCAATAGCTGATGCGAATCGGTTGGTTTGAAATACACTTTGTAGTCTAAGTAGCCAGTTGTTTCATACTTTAGACCTTTATATACAGTTACATCCAGGAAATCTACGGACATCTCGTCAATGGTTGCTTTTAATTTGATATTCGGATCGTGATTGTTCCGAATTTCGAAAAATTCATCAAACTCTGCCTTTGTGTGTTGCCAAATCATGAAAATGTCATCAAGGTACCTGCGATAAATGAGGGGATGTTTTGGACACTTTTCTAACGCTTCCTCCTCCCACTCTGCTACGTAAATATTGGCAAAACATGGGCTAAAGCGTTTGCCCATCGCGCAGCCGCAAATTTGTTGGTAAATTTCGCCATCGAATTCAAAATCATTGCCTTTCAGACTCAGCTCTAATAGAGCTATTACTTCTCTGTCTGGCCTGTTGGTGTCTGGGTAGTTCACGAATGCTCTACGGATAGAATTTATACCCTTCTCGATGTCAATGTTTGTATACATAGCATCGATGTCAAGCGTGACCAAGAATGAATTTGGAGGTATCCAGGTCTCAGAGACCTGTGATAAGAAGTCTTCTGTGTTTTTCAAGAAGCTGGGGTGTCTATTTGCTATTGGCTGTAGATGGTAATCGATGTATTCACTGATTCTGTAGGATTCTGAGCCACAATCAGAGATTATAGGTCGCCCGGGCGGTGACATTGGGTCCAACCACGAATCTATGGGTTTATGAATTTTTGGCAAAAGATAGAAAGTCCGTGGTTTTGACTCAAGTTTAGCAAAGAGATACTTATGTTGCTTTTCGGTGATCCTCTTGCTATCGAGCAATTTTTGAAGAATCTCATTAAATTTGCTGCAATTATTTTGCCAAAGTGGTTTGCTTAGTTTCTGGTAATGCTTTGGGTTACTAAGTTGTCGTTGTGCTTCACGTTTATAGTTATCTTTAAGCATTATTACAGTCGCCGACCGTTTATCTGCAGGTTTGATGACAATTTCGCTGTTTTTAGACAATTCAATTAAGGCCTGGCGTTCCTCATAGGGTAAATTTGGTTGATCATTAGGGAATGTAGAATTTTTAACACGTTCTGAAAAGAGTTCTATGCTTTCACCGATCGCTGGGTCCAGGACTTTTACGTTTGGTGCCCAGCCAGTTTTTCAATGAATGGTGGAATGTTACTATTAGAGTTACGAAAGAAGTCTGCTAACTTAATACGGTGACTAAATTCAGATGTTTCCATACAGCCATTATCTAAAAGAGCATCCAAACCTGTTTTAGGTTTTGGTGTTGGGACAAATGTAAGACCAAAATTGAGCAGTGACTGCTCTGCTTCACCTAATGGGGAGCCAGTTAGATTGACAACATTACTGCCCAGTCCTGTTTCCGGGCGGATGTTACCCTGGCCCTTGTCTAGTTTAAATTTAGGAATTTAAGCCAGGCAGAATACATCGAGTTAGCTGTCTTCTCAGTCCAATGAATTTTATCCTTAACAACATTAAATTCGGATAGTCTAAGTGCAGGAATGACAGTCACAGATTTTGATGATTCAGCCGTCGAATTGATGGACTGAATCGCCAACTTCTGCTGAGCTGTCAACCGACTTGAATAGTTAAGTTTTGCGAAGTAAATCGCAGTCTTTGGGAATTTGGACTTAATCGCACTGAGAAGCAGCATTAATCTATGTTTTGAACTAGAGATGGGTTCATTCATATCATTAATGCCAATGTCAATCACTATTTTCTCTGGTTTAAATGATCCAGTGTACTTTTGAATTAGTCCTCTAGCATGACACAATTTAGCTCCTGGGTAGCAGGCAACTTGCGTTTCAGGGTGGGGCTCAACATTAATGCGACTCAGGTTCGATGCTCCAAAGATGAGTACTTTGTTCGTGAGAACAGGTAGTCGCCAGTCAATTTTGTTTTCGATTTCATGACGAAATTTCCAAAAAATGTTTCTCTCCAACATGGTGGGTTGTTGGGGTCTATTTGCAAATTTAATAGGACGCACCTCCGGTGCATTACTTGGACCTGGAGTTGGAGAGAAGCTGGGCTGTGGCAGTTTCCCTGTTGGGGATGGGGTCTTGAGACCCGATGGTTGACTGCTCTGGGGGGATTTCTGAGAAGCGCCAGTCCGTGGACCAGATTTGCTACCATTAACCCTTTCCCTCTGTGGCAAGGGCGGATATTCGTTTGGGTCATTTAGATTGCCTAGTGGAGAGTCAGGTAGTGGGATTAATGATGCTTCAAATAGCATATCTCTAGGGCCAGAATCTAATGGTAGCAATGGAGAGATTTTATTGTCTACTCGTTTTGTGACTGGCGGCGAAGTTTCAGGTGATCGGTGGCGTTTTTTCATTTGTGATTGTGGGGCCACAGTTGGTATCATGACCAGAGGCGTGGCTTGTGCGAGATTTTGAATTGGTTGCTGAGATGGATCTATCGGTCGCACAAAATTGTAAAAAGAACTAATCGCATTAATGTCGAGCTTTCTATTATAATTGTTTTTTGCCCAGCGTATAGCATTGGATTTAGCACGACCTAGGTCTAAATGTGGCATTGCCTGTGTGAGGACTACTTCAGTTCTAATACTACCAAGTTGTTCATTATAGTGATTTAACATGGCCTTAATGGTAGATTTTGCCCACTCAAAATTCACATTCCAGATGGCAAAGTAGATGTCATCATTTGGTATAGCTGGCTTACAAAATCCATTCAGCTCTTCCACCTTCCTGCTAAGCCCATCAGGGAGAGTTTCGGCATCTAAATGCCTACGTAGCGTAGCAATATGGTGGAAGCACTGAATTATTTGGTAATACAGCTTTACCAGGCGCGCATGCGCAGATGAACCCCCTTTACCATCTCCATTCTTCCTACGACCATTCTTCATCGCAATAGCCATTCAGACAGACAATCGTTCAATCTAACTAGCAATCAGACAGGCAGTTGAGCAGGTAAGAACGATTCGATCAGGCAAACTCAAATTCAAGCACACAAATTCATTCACATCAACTACAAATTGAACCAATATATTACTTACACCTGAAAGACAAATTATACAATTAACATGTAATATGCAAGGGTTAACAATACAACAATACAATACGCAATATTATAAGTTACTCACAGTAATTATGGACACCGTCAATTGGCTAAATGCATTTCACATGGATGTGCTTCATCAGTAGCCTGTATGACAAATCTGTCAGTCCTTCAGTATAGACAGCTTTATATACGTTTACTGAATTACTCAATCTCCTTTGAAAAACTACTCTATGGTTTAATTTGAACAATTGAACGTTGTGCAAGGTTTGAATTTCCTTTGATTCGGGTTTATCACAAACATCATTAATAAAGCCAATGATTAGTGGACTGGTTTCACTCCACACAGATTAGTGAAATTTTACTCTTCCGAATTGGATTGATAGGTGAGTAGTGTTTCCTTCACGAGATCATGAATCGATCATTCAAAGGTGTTATATGCTTTTGTTGGGACACTCAATTTTGCCTTTTGATTCCTTTTGATGATTTGATGCCGAAAAA
>JAVVLW010005266.1:12500-21807 GCA_034401795.1 Chaetoderma sp. LZ-2023a
CTCATCTTTCAAAATTTTTGAAATTTCAACGTTTTTCCGATTATAGGTCAGAATGAATGGAATTTTGTCACGTTGATCAGATAAGCCTGGGTCCGAGTTTATTCCCCTTGGCCACTGTGTTTCGAGTTCTTTAATCCAAAACGATTCTCGAAGTTTTCTTTGTTTATCAGTTTCTTCTGCCGTATCTGAAAGGGGTGGCTGTTCAATCGGCATAATTTCAAAGTCACGAAGGACTAAATGGTCAGGAAGATTAAAATGTTCGGAAACATGTGTGTCTTCCTCTAGCCTAATATCTGAGAGGTGTCGAGTTGCCCGCCATCTTAATGGACATTTGGTTTCGCCGACATACTGTTTTTGGCACAATTTGCATGAAATTAGATAAATAACATTTTCAGAGTCACAATCTAGATTAGACTGAAGTTGGAACTTGCTTTTGTTCTGAAAGCTCGTGAAAGTATTCTGGTTTGGGAGAAATTCATCTAACTTGCACCTTTTCTTTCCGCATTTGCGAGATTCGCCTACACCTATAATAGGACGATTGTGAGAAATTTTGGTAGGCCGACGATTTGGGGCATTATCTGGAATGGTTTCCAAGCCGTCTAATGTTTCAGATTTGATTTTGCGCAAGAATCGTGAGGAGTAACCTCGTGGTTTGAGGGCTTTGAATAGGGTAGAGCACGCTTCTTCAAAGTTTTTCCTATCACTCGAATTCCTGTGAAAACGGATTATTTGTGATTTAACTATTCCTTTAAAAGTATGTGGTGGATGGAAAGATTTTTTGTGCAATAGCTGATGCGAATCGGTTGGTTTGAAATACACTTTGTAGTCTAAGTAGCCAGTTGTTTCATACTTTAGACCTTTATATACAGTTACATCCAGGAAATCTACGGACATCTCGTCAATGGTTGCTTTTAATTTGATATTCGGATCGTGATTGTTCCGAATTTCGAAAAATTCATCAAACTCTGCCTTTGTGTGTTGCCAAATCATGAAAATGTCATCAAGGTACCTGCGATAAATGAGGGGATGTTTTGGACACTTTTCTAACGCTTCCTCCTCCCACTCTGCTACGTAAATATTGGCAAAACATGGGCTAAAGCGTTTGCCCATCGCGCAGCCGCAAATTTGTTGGTAAATTTCGCCATCGAATTCAAAATCATTGCCTTTCAGACTCAGCTCTAATAGAGCTATTACTTCTCTGTCTGGCCTGTTGGTGTCTGGGTAGTTCACGAATGCTCTACGGATAGAATTTATACCCTTCTCGATGTCAATGTTTGTATACATAGCATCGATGTCAAGCGTGACCAAGAATGAATTTGGAGGTATCCAGGTCTCAGAGACCTGTGATAAGAAGTCTTCTGTGTTTTTCAAGAAGCTGGGGTGTCTATTTGCTATTGGCTGTAGATGGTAATCGATGTATTCACTGATTCTGTAGGATTCTGAGCCACAATCAGAGATTATAGGTCGCCCGGGCGGTGACATTGGGTCCAACCACGAATCTATGGGTTTATGAATTTTTGGCAAAAGATAGAAAGTCCGTGGTTTTGACTCAAGTTTAGCAAAGAGATACTTATGTTGCTTTTCGGTGATCCTCTTGCTATCGAGCAATTTTTGAAGAATCTCATTAAATTTGCTGCAATTATTTTGCCAAAGTGGTTTGCTTAGTTTCTGGTAATGCTTTGGGTTACTAAGTTGTCGTTGTGCTTCACGTTTATAGTTATCTTTAAGCATTATTACAGTCGCCGACCGTTTATCTGCAGGTTTGATGACAATTTCGCTGTTTTTAGACAATTCAATTAAGGCCTGGCGTTCCTCATAGGGTAAATTTGGTTGATCATTAGGGAATGTAGAATTTTTAACACGTTCTGAAAAGAGTTCTATGCTTTCACCGATCGCTGGGTCCAGGATTTTTACGTTTGGTGCCCAGCCAGTTTTTCAATGAATGGTGGAATGTTACTATTAGAGTTACGAAAGAAGTCTGCTAACTTAATACGGTGACTAAATTCAGATGTTTCCATACAGCCATTATCTAAAAGAGCATCCAAACCTGTTTTAGGTTTTGGTGTTGGGACAAATGTAAGACCAAAATTGAGCAGTGACTGCTCTGCTTCACCTAATGGGGAGCCAGTTAGATTGACAATATTACTGCCCAGTCCTGTTTCCGGGCGGATGTTACCCTGGCCCTTGTCTAGTTTAAATTTAGGAATTTAAGCCAGGCAGAATACATCGAGTTAGCTGTCTTCTCAGTCCAATGAATTTTATCCTTAACAACATTAAATTCGGATAGTCTAAGTGCAGGAATGACAGTCACAGATTTTGATGATTCAGCCGTCGAATTGATGGACTGAATCGCCAACTTCTGCTGAGCTGTCAACCGACTTGAATAGTTAAGTTTTGCGAAGTAAATCGCAGTCTTTGGGAATTTGGACTTAATCGCACTGAGAAGCAGCATTAATCTATGTTTTGAACTAGAGATGGGTTCATTCATATCATTAATGCCAATGTCAATCACTATTTTCTCTGGTTTAAATGATCCAGTGTACTTTTGAATTAGTCCTCTAGCATGACACAATTTAGCTCCTGGGTAGCAGGCAACTTGCGTTTCAGGGTGGGGCTCAACATTAATGCGACTCAGGTTCGATGCTCCAAAGATGAGTACTTTGTTCGTGAGAACAGGTAGTCGCCAGTCAATTTTGTTTTCGATTTCATGACGAAATTTCCAAAAAATGTTTCTCTCCAACATGGTGGGTTGTTGGGGTCTATTTGCAAATTTAATAGGACGCACCTCCGGTGCATTACTTGGACCTGGAGTTGGAGAGAAGCTGGGCTGTGGCAGTTTCCCTGTTGGGGATGGGGTCTTGAGACCCGATGGTTGACTGCTCTGGGGGGATTTCTGAGAAGCGCCAGTCCGTGGACCAGATTTGCTACCATTAACCCTTTCCCTCTGTGGCAAGGGCGGATATTCGTTTGGGTCATTTAGATTGCCTAGTGGAGAGTCAGGTAGTGGGATTAATGATGCTTCAAATAGCATATCTCTAGGGCCAGAATCTAATGGTAGCAATGGAGAGATTTTATTGTCTACTCGTTTTGTGACTGGCGGCGAAGTTTCAGGTGATCGGTGGCGTTTTTTCATTTGTGATTGTGGGGCCACAGTTGGTATCATGACCAGAGGCGTGGCTTGTGCGAGATTTTGAATTGGTTGCTGAGATGGATCTATCGGTCGCACAAAATTGTAAAAAGAACTAATCGCATTAATGTCGAGCTTTCTATTATAATTGTTTTTTGCCCAGCGTATAGCATTGGATTTAGCACGACCTAGGTCTAAATGTGGCATTGCCTGTGTGAGGACTACTTCAGTTCTAATACTACCAAGTTGTTCATTATAGTGATTTAACATGGCCTTAATGGTAGATTTTGCCCACTCAAAATTCACATTCCAGATGGCAAAGTAGATGTCATCATTTGGTATAGCTGGCTTACAAAATCCATTCAGCTCTTCCACCTTCCTGCTAAGCCCATCAGGGAGAGTTTCGGCATCTAAATGCCTACGTAGCGTAGCAATATGGTGGAAGCACTGAATTATTTGGTAATACAGCTTTACCAGGCGCGCATGCGCAGATGAACCCCCTTTACCATCTCCATTCTTCCTACGACCATTCTTCATCGCAATAGCCATTCAGACAGACAATCGTTCAATCTAACTAGCAATCAGACAGGCAGTTGAGCAGGTAAGAACGATTCGATCAGGCAAACTCAAATTCAAGCACACAAATTCATTCACATCAACTACAAATTGAACCAATATATTACTTACACCTGAAAGACAAATTATACAATTAACATGTAATATGCAAGGGTTAACAATACAACAATACAATACGCAATATTATAAGTTACTCACAGTAATTATGGACACCGTCAATTGGCTAAATGCATTTCACATGGATGTGCTTCATCAGTAGCCTGTATGACAAATCTGTCAGTCCTTCAGTATAGACAGCTTTATATACGTTTACTGAATTACTCAATCTCCTTTGAAAAACTACTCTATGGTTTAATTTGAACAATTGAACGTTGTGCAAGGTTTGAATTTCCTTTGATTCGGGTTTATCACAAACATCATTAATAAAGCCAATGATTAGTGGACTGGTTTCACTCCACACAGATTAGTGAAATTTTACTCTTCCGAATTGGATTGATAGGTGAGTAGTGTTTCCTTCACGAGATCATGAATCGATCATTCAAAGGTGTTATATGCTTTTGTTGGGACACTCAATTTTGCCTTTTGATTCCTTTTGATGATTTGATGCCGAAAAAGTTAATCAAGTTTGGAGGACATATTTTGTCATTTTATAGAATTTAGTTCGCCACACCGGAAAGGCCACTGCAGTGTTTATAATTAAACTTTGTTCATACATGTAGAAAGAAAGTAGTATTCAGCTCCCTTAATTTTATGTGAGTGAGTGGCTGGACGGACATACAGAGAGCCCGATGGCTGGCAAGGCAGATGGACAGATCCATCCATCCATCCATCCAACCATCCATCCATCCATCCAGACATCCAACCATCCATCCATCCATCCATCCATCCATCCCACGCCCCCATCCATCCATGGAAGGATGGGAAGGCGGGAAGGATGGGGAGGTGGGATGGGGACGGGCATAAAGGAAGGATAGAGCTTAGTCGGAGAGAGGGAGGAAGGATCCATCCATCCATCCATCCATCCATCCATCCATCCATCCAACCATCCATCCATCCATCCAGCCAACCAACCAACCATCCATCCATCCCACACCCCCATGGAAGGAAGGGGATTGGGGATGATTGATGGGCAGGATCCATCCATCCATCCCACCATCCACCCAACCATCCATCCATCCATCCATCCATCCATCCATTCATCGATCCATTCATCCATTCATCCATCCATCCATCCATCCATCCATCCATCCATCCATCCATCCATCCATCCATCCATCCATCAATCCATCCATCCATGGAAGGGAGGGAAGGAGGGATGGGAAAGATCCATCCATCCATCCCGATGTGGAGATGGAATGAGGGATGGGAAGGAAGGAAGAATAGAGTGGGCATGGCTGGATAGAGGGGGAGGACCATCCATCCATCCACCCACACGCACGCACGCTCTCACACACACACGTACACACACATACACACACGGACACGCACACGCATGCACGTACCCACATTTACACACGCACGCATGTACGCACGCACACACATGTACACCCATGTACACACGTAGGCACATGTATACATGCACGTACGCATGTACGCACGCACGCGCACATCCATCCATTCATCCATCCATCCATCCATCCATTCATCCATCCATCCATCCATCCATCCATCCATCCATCCATCCATCCATCCATCCATCCATCCAACCATCCATCCATCCATCCATCCATCCATCCATCCATCCATCCATCCATCCATCCATTCATCCATTCATCCATCCATCCATCCATCCATCCATCCATCCATGGAAGGGAGGGAAGGAGGGATGGGAAAGATCCATCCATCCATCCCGATGTGGAGATGGAATGAGGGATGGGAAGGAAGGAAGAATAGAGTGGGCATGGCTGGATAGAGGGGGAGGACCATCCATCCATCCATCCATCCACCCACACGCACGCTCTCACACACACATGTACACACACATACACACACGTACACGCGCACGCATGCACGTACCCACATTTACACACGCACGCATGTACGCACGCACACACATGTACACACGTAGGCACATGTATACACGCACGTACGCATGTACGCACGCACGCGCACACCATTCACATTACACACCCCCATCCCCCCCCCCCCCCGCCATGGATGGATGAGAGGCCGGATGATGGATGGGTAGGAGAGTAGGATAGAGCGGGGATCGGCTGGAGAAGGTGCAGGGATGGGAGTTCGAGATGGACAGATGGGCAGTGGGAAGGCAGAGTAGCGGGAGGGATGGGCAAATGGACCGACGGACAAGTGGACCATGTGACAGCCAGACTAGTGAATGCATGGGTGGATTGACAGGAGCTGATGGATGGACAGGCGGGTGGACCAGTGAATGAGTGGAGAAGCAGGAGCGTGAATCCGGGAATGATTGTAGAATTTGGTATATAAGTCTCTCCACTGAAAGACCGACAGACTGCCTGACGGTGTCGACGGATATATAAGTTATGTTTTTACAAGGCAATAAAATAACAGAACTGGCACTCGCAAGTATGTAGTCAATATTGTCAACGCACTGGCTCAGAATCTTCAATAATTGAAAAAATTCAAAAATTTAAGATATTTTGGTTTATCTTACTGCCTGAGATTTGTCATTTTGTTTGAGGAAAGCCATATGGCATTAATGTTAACCCTTTACTGGTTAAATTTGTTCAGTAAAATCCAAATATGCGCTTACTTATTTAATGTACATTTGCAGGCACAGACAAGGTCATTCCCGAGAATATACCACTGGAACGGCTGTCTCGGTTCCCGAGCCAGTCATTACAGTGGTAAATTAAAAAAAATACTCAAACCCCGCCGGCAAATCGACATTGCCCAAGATCACTAAATTGACCGTTTTTGGCTGACCATCATGCAAGGGTTAATGTTGAATGATTGAGATGGATATTATGGATAGCTATTTGAGTTTTGCTTTTACCAAGATGTCACGTAGATTCGGATTTTTCTTGAACGCAATTACTGGGCGCTTGTTAAAGGGTTGTTTCAGTTTCTCCTGTAGGTTTTGATACTCATCTTTCAAAATTTTTGAAATTTCAACGTTTTTCCGATTATAGGTCAGAATGAATGGAATTTTGTCACGTTGATCAGATAAGCCTGGGTCCGAGTTTATTCCCCTTGGCCACTGTGTTTCGAGTTCTTTAATCCAAAACGATTCTCGAAGTTTTCTTTGTTTATCAGTTTCTTCTGCCGTATCTGAAAGGGGTGGCTGTTCAATCGGCATAATTTCAAAGTCACGAAGGGCTAAATGGTCAGGAAGATTAAAATGTTCGGAAACATGTGTGTCTTCCTCTAGCCTAATATCTGAGAGGTGTCGAGTTGCCCGCCATCTTAATGGACATTTGGTTTCGCCGACATACTGTTTTTGGCACAATTTGCATGAAATTAGATAAATAACATTTTCAGAGTCACAATCTAGATTAGACTGAAGTTGGAACTTGCTTTTGTTCTGAAAGCTCGTGAAAGTATTCTGGTTTGGGAGAAATTCATCTAACTTGCACCTTTTCTTTCCGCATTTGCGAGATTCGCCTACACCTATAATAGGACGATTGTGAGAAATTTTGGTAGGCCGACGATTTGGGGCATTATCTGGAATGGTTTCCAAGCCGTCTAATGTTTCAGATTTGATTTTGCGCAAGAATCGTGAGGAGTAACCTCGTGGTTTGAGGGCTTTGAATAGGGTAGAGCACGCTTCTTCAAAGTTTTTCCTATCACTCGAATTCCTGTGAAAACGGATTATTTGTGATTTAACTATTCCTTTAAAAGTATGTGGTGGATGGAAAGATTTTTTGTGCAATAGCTGATGCGAATCGGTTGGTTTGAAATACACTTTGTAGTCTAAGTAGCCAGTTGTTTCATACTTTAGACCTTTATATACAGTTACATCCAGGAAATCTACGGACATCTCGTCAATGGTTGCTTTTAATTTGATATTCGGATCGTGATTGTTCCGAATTTCGAAAAATTCATCAAACTCTGCCTTTGTGTGTTGCCAAATCATGAAAATGTCATCAAGGTACCTGCGATAAATGAGGGGATGTTTTGGACACTTTTCTAACGCTTCCTCCTCCCACTCTGCTACGTAAATATTGGCAAAACATGGGCTAAAGCGTTTGCCCATCGCGCAGCCGCAAATTTGTTGGTAAATTTCGCCATCGAATTCAAAATCATTGCCTTTCAGACTCAGCTCTAATAGAGCTATTACTTCTCTGTCTGGCCTGTTGGTGTCTGGGTAGTTCACGAATGCTCTACGGATAGAATTTATACCCTTCTCGATGTCAATGTTTGTATACATAGCATCGATGTCAAGCGTGACCAAGAATGAATTTGGAGGTATCCAGGTCTCAGAGACCTGTGATAAGAAGTCTTCTGTGTTTTTCAAGAAGCTGGGGTGTCTATTTGCTATTGGCTGTAGATGGTAATCGATGTATTCACTGATTCTGTAGGATTCTGAGCCACAATAAGAGATTATAGGTCGCCCGGGCGGTGACATTGGGTCCAACCACGAATCTATGGGTTTATGAATTTTTGGCAAAAGATAGAAAGTCCGTGGTTTTGACTCAAGTTTAGCAAAGAGATACTTATGTTGCTTTTCGGTGATCCTCTTGCTATCGAGCAATTTTTTAAGAATCTCATTAAATTTGCTGCAATTATTTTGCCAAAGTGGTTTGCTTAGTTTCTGGTAATGCTTTGGGTTACTAAGTTGTCGTTGTGCTTCACGTTTATAGTTATCTTTAAGCATTATTACAGTCGCCGACCCTTTATCTGCAGGTTTGATGACAATTTCGCTGTTTTTAGACAATTCAATTAAGGCCTGGCGTTCCTCATAGGGTAAATTTGGTTGATCATTAGGGAATGTAGAATTTTTAACACGTTCTGAAAAGAGTTCTATGCTTTCACCGATCGCTGGGTCCAGGATTTTTACGTTTGGTGCCCAGCCAGTTTTTTCAATGAATGGTGGAATGTTACTATTAGAGTTACGAAAGAAGTCTGCTAACTTAATACGGTGACTAAATTCAGATGTTTCCATACAGCCATTATCTAAAAGAGCATCCAAACCTGTTTTAGGTTTTGGTGTTGGGACAAATGTAAGACCAAAATTGAGCAGTGACTGCTCTGCTTCACCTAATGGGGAGCCAGTTAGATTGACAATATTACTGCCCAGTCCTGTTTCCGGGCGGATGTTACCCTGGCCCTTGTCTAGTTTTCTTCATTTGTTTCAAGGCCAAGTTGTTTCCATCGTCCTATAGCACGGTCTCGCCCTCCTACTTTGCTCTTGTATCGAATCCCGTGCTTGCATGCCTTTGATGTTTGTACTAAGTTCACGAAACTTCATAAATGAGGTCAGTGAATTACCGCTCAATAAAATTGCCTGGTTATTGTCATCCTATGAATATACGCCCAATCACAGCGCTTGACATGCATGTATCGCGAGCTCTCTGTCGATACTGGCATGATGCCACACCTCTATTTTTAGATTGATAGCTAGATTGAAGTAGGCAGAAATCTGATTGGCTACCTCCAGTCCACTAGCGTAATGTTACTTCACAT
>JAVVLW010005273.1:0-13540 GCA_034401795.1 Chaetoderma sp. LZ-2023a
TAAATTGATTGGGTCCGGTTGCTGCCATATGCAATAGCAGCACCCAGGCCAATTAGTTTCAAAATATTCAACAGCTTACGCTAAAGTTTTCTGGAAATTGAGATTTAGGAAGTGCATGTATCGATTGATCCCAAAGCTGGCAAAGCGTGGCTGGCGCATAGATAGAGATAGGCGGGGCATAGTAAAAGCAGGATTACTCCATTAATCCAGGGAAAACGGAGTTCGACCTAAAAAGAATTGCAACAGATTATCTTGACACAATGCATGAGTATGAGATTCGCATAACAACATCCTGAAAATCCCCAAAAGAGATGATGTAATTGTGCCTAATTTGCAGAAATTCAATAAATGTGTCCCATTCAGTTTGCCAGAAATCCTTCTGCACTTGAGGTACTAATTCTGAACTGCTAGATATAACTACTGATAGCATGATGTTGAGTCCTCTAATTAGTATTGCATGCATGAGGAAATAATAACACCAGGCATTTTCTAGCTATAAGTATTCTCATAGATATTTAAAAGAAATTTCTGAATTTTGGATGCCATCAGGGTCACTGACATAAGTGCTTAATGTGATGGCCATATTGGATTAGTAATCAATGACTATGAAATCAAATTGTTAGAAATAACCTTGGGCATTACTCCATTGAAAGTAATATTGATTCTTTTGAGAAGTATTTAAGTGAAAGATATTGCAGCAATTATTTCTAGTCAAATCGCTACCAAAATGTTAGAATTCACTGGTATTGTCCACTCATTATTTTGAGCAAAAATTGACGGAAAGTTGTTGTTCTTAGGCAGCTTGTGGCAAAAGAAAATAATTTAGCCTTTCATGTTTCACTAGTATTCGGAAATACACACATTTCAGTATTGAACAAGTATACTTTTACTACTCGTTATCGGGACAGGTCTACCCACCTTCGAAATCAAACACACATTGGCTATCACTATCGTTAAGCGAATGGTGTTATATTGACCATTGCACAACAGGGAGAACAATAGTCGAATCCAATCTATCTGCCAATCATATGAAGCCATAATCAACTACGTCACATGTAGGATGAGGTTATAATCAACTACATCATAAATGACGTAATTATGTTTGTCATAACCGCTTACTAGTCTGTCAAGTTGTACGAATTGTGTCTGTACTATTTAATAAACATGCTGTTGAATATTTTGGCACTAATATGACTGGGCGCTGTCGCTGCCATAGGCAGCAACAGCACAAAGTCAAATTAGTGCCAAAATATTCAACAGCATACCTGTATAGTTTCCTGGTAATTGAGATTCATGGAGTACAGGCAATACGGGCAAATGTGGGTGGAGCTTAGCTAGAGATGGGCGGGGCGTTGTTAAAACTGGATTCATCCATTATAGAATGATAATTAATGGTGGCTGTAAATACCAATGTAAGGGGGTGGGGTAGCGGGTTAAGTGGGGTGGGGGATGGGGGAGGGGGCCTTCGAAAACGACGATCGTAGCAGAATTTACAAAATAAACCTCTCTACGCGACCCCATGACTAAATGGTGTATCTCTAACGAGAAATTAACGAAGTTTGGACAATAACCGTCGAAAGAGAACATTTTAGGTGAAATATTCTGTTGACTATGTTGAAACGAATTTGAATCTGTTGATGCTACATGTATAAACAGCTCCTAGTTAAAATAGTTTTAAAATATCCAACACTTTACCTGTATAGTTGGGAATTGGAAATTGGGATTCAACGAGTTAAAAACGATTCATATGGGTCTACACAGTGACCGGAGCTCGGCTAAAAATAAGCGAGTAAGACAGTTAATATGGAATACGGCCTTACCTTTTCTCCAATCTCCGTCAAGTCTCCAGCAGGAAGAATATCAAGATCTGGACGTAGAGCGCATGCGTGTATTACCGCGTCGTACTTCTGCTGATTTAATTGTTTACCAAATAATATATTTTGCCGCAATGTGGCATTCAGGATCCACGGCTCTTGTGGAACATAGGCTATAGTTCCCTGTAAACAATGGAGAGATCGGATCTGTTACTCAAGTATGAGATGTCATAATCAAATACGTTTCTTGTAGACATCAACAATCAAAACGCATAATGAATGACGTATCTAGGCCCGTCATGAACATTGACTAATCCGTCGTCAAGTGTACGAATTGTATATATTGTGCGCTGTAGCTGTCATCGGCAGCAACAGCGTCCCACCCCCACCCCAACCCCCCTCCCACCCCGAGTCAAATAATTTTCAAAATATTCAACAGCTTACCTGTATAGATAGCTACGTTGAGTTTGGGATTCTGAGAAGCCAGGATTTAAAGCGATCAGGGTATAGCTAGAGATGGGCGGGCATAGCCAGAAAATGTATCACCCTGTTGGTATATTAGATGTTGCTTCCAATCATATTATTTTTAAGATAGGCAAATTCTGTTCACGTACCAGTTCCATGAAATTGAAATACAAGAACTTCACAGCTACGGTAAACTTGGATAAAAATACATTAAATTTCATGAAAATTCGATTATCCTTCTATACTACAGTATGGGCATTGATCCTACTTAAGTCTACTTTTCCTACTTTTAGAAGCAGGGAGAGTAAACGTAATTAGAATCAATATGTATACAGTAGTGTAGAACCAGTAGCGATATACGTTACCATTTTGAATTAGAAACGACAAAACATAAGAAAATCAGTTTGAATTTAGTAAATATTAAGGGATTGTTGCTGGGGACATAGGCGATCTCCTTCACTCATCGTCCCCCCCCCCCCCTCTCTCTCTCTCTCTCTCTCTCTCTCTCTCCCTCCCTCCCTCCCTCTCTCTCTCTCCCCTCAGAAGAATAAATGCGTATCGGTGTAAAACTTCTTCATAAGTATTAAGTTGAATATTTTGAAACTGATTTGACTGGAATATGTTCCTGTTAATTAGCTTCCAAGTATTCAACAGCACACCTGTGGGATTCTGGAAATGTATGTGTCAAATGGTTACCCAATCAGCATATGTACCTGTCTGAAAGCTGAGATTTTCCAGACGAGACATTCCAAGGGTTGTATCTCTGGACATGCTCAATATTCTGAAAAACAATGTGACTGAAAGTTGTTGGTGGCTTAGCCACCAACAACTCTCAGTTAGATTGTTTTCAAACTATTCTACAAGTCAGGAGATTTTGCTTATCCAAATTAGTGTCTGGTGGCTTACTCGCGGCAGCGACAGAGTTAAGTAGACCGTACAGATGTTTGATAAAATGTGTGGGCTACCCATTAATCTAAGTGTATGAAGACACACCCGAGAAAGCCAACCTTTTATACCAGAAAGGTGTTATGTTCTCGTTGAATTAATGCAGTTTCTAAATCACACGTTTTAAGTCCTCACCCGTATATTTATACTGCCTGCCACGTGCTCTAGATTGCCCAGCAGCGCCGAAATAAGTGATGACTTTCCGCTTCCAACACGACCAACCACTGCTAGCAGCTGACCCTCGGGCACTGACAGGTTGACACTTGGTAGGAAATTAACAACACGATTTAGATAAATATGATTATAGTATAGCGTTTAAATCGACGTTAACTAGCATGCGTACCCTTGAATTCTTAAAATCTCAATTTCAAGGTAACCATGCAGGAACATTGCTGGATATTTTGAAATTAAGGTGGGCGGGGACGGTTGGTTTCTATGCTTGCAACAGCTCCAAGTCATATTAGTTTCAGAGTATTCAATAAAATATTTAGTAAAATGAAAATTCACCAACGAAATACAATGGACGATTCCAGTTTTTCCACGAATCATGACATTAAAATCAACTAGGGGATGTGTATGATGACGTCGTGATAAATTACGTCATGAATGGCGTAGCTAGGTTCGTCCCGAACTATTAATTGATGACGGACTAAGCGTTGTTTTACTAATTGTACGTTTTTACCATTTAACAAACATTCTGTGGAATATTTTGAAACTAATTTGACTCGGCGCTGTTGATGCCATAGGCAGCAACAGAACCCAGTCAAACATTTAAGAATATTCAACAGCTTACCTGTATGGTTTTCGTGAAATTGAGATTCAACAAGTGTAGAGATCTATTGGTCCAAACACGGACAAACGGTGGGTGAAGCTTAGCTAGCGATAGGCGGGGCATAGCTAAACTTGGATTCCTCCATTCAGACGTCTAACTTCGGGCCTTTGCAATGTTCTCGTGGGACCTAAGTCATTTCATTGTGACGTCAGCTAGCAAGTCACTTCTTTTGATCATGACGTCAGATTCGTGAGTGACAGCTAGGATCCCTCTATTACGATATAGATATAAGTTAATGCAGAGTTGCAGAATTATTTTATTTACTCCAGTTCGTCAAAACATTTCACTCATATATTTTATTGTATATCTTGATAAAGAGACGTAATGTGCAATATTCAAATATAATCGGTGCAATAAAAAATTAATGTACTATATATATATATATATATATATATATATATATATATATATATATATACATACTCTTCTCCCTCCTTCCCTCCCTCTCTCCCTCCTCCCCCAACCCCTCCCTTCCGCCCTCCCACACGCCCGCTCGCCTGCCCGCCCCCTCCCTCCCCTTCACCCCTCCCCCCCCCCCTCCCTCCCCCTCCCTCTCACTCTCTCGCACGCACGCCCGCACGCCCGCCCGCCCGCACGCACGCACGCACGCACGCACGCACGCACGTACGCTTAGCGCCAACATGGCGCAATAATACCCTTACAGCGTTAGGCCTACATGCATTGTTAAAACATCTCTCACAATCCTATATACAGCTGGGCGAGTACATGTATGTATGTATGTATGTATGTAAATTTCTATAGCGCCGATTCCGGACTAAACCGCTCAAAGGCGCTTTACAAAATTTAATAATATGCTCTTGTGAAAAGGTGAGTTTTTAACATAGATTTAAATGGCTCAATTTTGTTACAATTTTGAATGTCAGATGGTAGATTGTTCCAAAATTTTGGTCCTGCTCTCGAGAAGGCGCGTTCACCGATGGTTAAATTCGAACGTGGTACGACACATAGTAATTGTGAATTTGATCGAAGGGACCTTGCTGATGTTCTTCGTACGATCAGTGAATTTAGGTAAGGTGGTGCAAGATCATGAAGGCATTTGAACACTAAGAGTCCGACCTTATAGCTGATCCGTTCTCTAACTGGCAGCCAGTGTAGTTCCTGGAGAACAGGCGTGATGTGTTCATGCATTCTCGTGCGGGTGATCAACCGAGCTGCTGTGTTCTGGGCTCTCTGCAGACGCTCCAACTGGGCTGATGTTATGCCAGTCAGTAATGCATTGCCATAGTCCAACCGGGATGTTATGGTGGCATGAACAAGTGTTTTAACTGCGTCGGTGTCAAGCAGATTTCGAATTTTGCTGATGTTTCTCATATTGACGAAGATGGAACGAGAGACAGATGTCACATGTGCTTCCATTGAAAGAATGTTATCAAAAGTTACGCCTATGTTGCGGGCACTGTCGCTAAAACCAATTTCGGCCTCTCCAACGTGGATACTTTTTATGTCCACATTCTGTCGGATGTGGCGAGATGTTATCAAGAGAGTCTCTGTTTTCTTGTCGTTCAGCTGCAACATGTTGTTCAACATCCAATGTTTGATGTCAAGAACACAGTTTTCGACACACTCACGGGCGTTTAACTGATGGTTAACATGGAACTCGAGGTACAATTGCGTGTCGTCCGCATAAAAGTGGTAGCTTATGCCATGAGATCGTATTAAGTTGCCTAGTGGTGCCGTGTATATTGTGAACAAGATGGGACCAAGCACAGATCCTTGTGGTACGCCAGAGCGTAATTGATTTGAAACTGACTTTAGGTTGTCCACAATAACAGTTTGGTAACGATTTGTAAGGTACGAATTGAACCAGGCAAGCGCTGTGTGCGATATACCGAGTTCTGTTAAACGTGATATCAGAATGCTATGATCGATTGTGTCGAAAGCTGCAGATAAATCTAAAAGAACCAATTGAACACACTTCCGGTCATCCATGGAGCAGAGAATGTCATTTTGTACACGGAGTAGAGCAGTTTCTGTGCTGTGGAGCTTCCGGTATGCGCTTTGAAAGGGTACATCACATAGGCTGTAAAACACATTGTTACGAATTTTCGGTAAACCTCAAATTTCGTCAAATTTCAAATGTATCTTCCAAACCTCACATATACCTCACCTTCTCAAACAAGGCTGCGTGCCTGGCATCCAGCTGCATGTCCCGTTATTTACTTCAACAGCATTGCCTGCAAATAAGAATTATCAATATCATGACGCGTTCTTAACATCTTACAATGGACCTTTCCAGTTTTAGCTATGCCTTGCTCGTCGCTAGCTAAGCTCCACATACACTTCGCCCGTGTTGAGATCGATCGATCCCCGAACTCCTTGTCTATCAACTAATTTGACGAGGTGGTGTTACCGCCTATGGCAGCAACAGCGCCCAGTCAAAGTAGTTTCAAAATAGTCAACAACATCTTTTATTAAATAGTAAAGATATACAATTCGTACACAACGCTTAGCCCGTCATCAGTTAAGCGTACGTGACGAACATACCTTGTCAATTCTCACCAAATGTCGGCGTTTAGGATTCATAGGGTGTCTAAATCAAATTATTGCTACAATTACAGGGTTTTGAGGTCGTGTTGGGTACATGTTAAGGGAATCGTAGAAGAGTTTTGGCAGCTTAACTCCGAAAACTCAAATTTTGACATTGTGTTAAAAACATGTGTGGCGACTGCTTGAAACCATGAGTATACACGCAATTCACTATACTGTAAAAGCTGTTACAGCTATACAATATCTTATTTACCGGTCACATAGGATTTTCTATCTACGTACATTATAGACATGTGCCATGGATTCAATAATAAATATGTATTGCAAATGGGTTTTTTTAAAAGCATAGCGTTAATATTGTGTGTATCCTTGAAATTATTTATTTTATAAACACGACCTTCATCAGTATCTATCATTACATGTGCAGTTTATGGATCATAAATACATACATATTTGTGTATCTATAAGAGGGGAGGGGGGGGGGGGTGGGTAAGTGCAATGATTATGATACATACACACAGGGCAATTCACCTTTCCAGGGTATGTACCCACCATATGACGTCATAAGCATCTACACGGTGTGTAGAATGACATCATAATGGATGACGTCATGAATGATTTCGATAAGTACGTCACGAACGCATATTTGAAGACGGTCTATGCCTTGTTGTACAAATTGTTTGCTTTTACTATTTAATAAATATTCTGTTGAATATTTTGAAACTAATTTGATTGGGCGCTGTTGCTGCCATAGGCAGCAACAGCACCCAGTCAAATTAGTTACAAAATATTCAACAGCTTGCCTGTATAGTTTTCAGGAAATTGATAGCTAGGGCAATCTGGGATCGATCAATCCAAACACGGCGAGGTGTGGGTGGAGCTTAGCTAGTGATGGGCGGGGCATAGCTAAAAATGGAAAGGTCCATTATTTAACGCTGGAGGGGATATAAGAATGCATATCCACAGTTTCATGTAAATGGATTTTTGTTAAGTACATGTATAAAATAGTAACTTGGAAATGAGAATACTGATGCACAGTAACATATTACTAAGTATTATACGTTTATCTATACCTCTCTGGTATGGCGCGTCATGGGGAGAATTGACAAAAAAATATATGTTGTACTCACTGAGATAGGGAGGCATATACATACTCATGGTTTCATATTTACTGATAGATGATCAACAAAACGTTTAATAAATGGCAAATATGTAATTATAGGTGTGTAAGACCATGGAAAAAATGGCCACGTACCACAGCTGCGTGACAACGCCTTAGTAGCTTGAACAAATGTACATATGCACTGAGGAAATACCAATATACAATTTGGCATATATTTGGGGAGTGGTATCACCCTTATGGTGACGTAATATCTAATCGTTAAATCCCTGGATACAGTGAATGAGCAAATGGCATACTCATGGTTTCACTAAAAACTTCCCCAAATCCGTTACATCTCAAAGTTTCATTTATTAACAAATGTTTCTACTCAAAACAGGAATGATGTAAATTCATATAGCAATAGTGTAATGTTCACTGCGATAAACCTGCTGTACAGTTATATTACATATCGGGTTGGTGCCGAAGAAAGACTGCATACACATAGTTCCAAATAACTTCCCAGGCATAAATAGGATTGCCAAAGTACAGGGTCTATACAAAACATATTCACGTGTGTGTCAATATGAACACTAACATATGAAATCATAAATAGATTTTATTTGGATGCATTACACACCAGCATGTACTTATAAAACAAAAGCGATAGTAATTATTATATAAAAATTCCTGAAAAATGCCGAAAAGATGACATGTTATCGCCCACAGCGACCACAGTTTTCATCAAAAACATAGAAAACTATGAATCCCTGAAAGCTTATAATATATTGTAGTGCGGATCGACCCGACGGGTACTGGCCGTCCCAGCCAAGCTGGGTACGGGCGTCCGTCCTGGACTCATTCCCATAAGCGCGCCCCCTGGGTAGAGCAATAAGCGTGCATAAGCCTATACGAGAGGTATTTTGTTAGAACGCGTGTTGCGCATGCCCGCGGTGATGATTCCCTAACGACGGGCGTATTGAGAATGGAGGCGCGTGTGTACCTCTAGTATAGCGAGTTTGTACCCGTAATTACCTTTAACCTATTTATTTACGTCGTTCCTGGTACCGATCAGGACCGGAATTTGACAAGCTTTTTAAAACTGCAAACCATTTAAAAATTGGCCCAGGAATGGCGCGTCTATACATAGCGTAATACACAGTGAGTTGTGTACACGTAACCAACTACGTCACTTTACACATCTATACATATTGTAACAATTAGTTATTTGTGTATACGTCACGCTATTCTAGCGTGCTGATTGGTAGGTACCGCGATCACTGATTGGTTGAGACAGCCAGTTCTGACATCCCGGCAAGTATAAAAGGGGTGCAATTCGAAGATCGAGAGCATCGTCGGCACGGAGGCCGAGAGTCGAGAACTGGCCCTAAGAGTAGGAAGGACGAGTGGACCTGAACACCGACGGATAGATACAGCACATCACCTCGGTTCCTTGCGGCTTTCAGCTCATCTCACTCCGGAAAGTAGTTCTCGGCTTGCCAGCATTACGTCAATTTTGGACGGCCATCCGGGAGCAATAACCAATTTAAAGTAATGGTTCCCAATTCCGAACATCAATAAGAGGAACTTTCTGCAGGAGGGCCGTTGCGGCACAATATGTAATTTCTACATAATGTAGAGCAGCGATGTTTCTTGGTGGATAACTCGCCGGCTCTGCCAACCACGCGAAAGTGGAATTCAACCAACACACTGCATGGCGTGTGATTGACTTTATAACCTTTCGACCGCAGCTTAGTAGACTTTGCCTGGTATGCCGCAAGAGCTATGCGACGTACCCCGCACCGTGTGCTTCATTATGTACCTGCTTAGAAATATTATATATAATAAACCTATCTGTTAGTGGGTTATGCTTAACTTTATCACACCGTCGTCGGGCAGGAAACCTTCTCCACATCGTATAAATTGAACTGTGATTTAGTTATAATGACTATCTAATTGACATTACTTCAATTCTATGTTTCATTGTCCTGAGTACGCACCGTATCTACCTGGAGCCAGCATGCGGAGCCCAGTCTGCGGGGACCAGCTGCTGGAATCACATGCAGAAAATTGTCCTGCCTCAAAGAACTCGCACTATAAATATGTTAGCGCATCAATGTCAGCAGCACATAGTAACCTGTTCCGTCAATCACTATTAGATATTCAAGTAACTACACATGTTATGTCATTTCGTCATAAATTATATCCGTAAAAGGTACTTATGACTAATAGGTACCATACCGGTCTTAGGACCGCAATTTATGATTTCTTTATTAACTGTCTATATTATCCTTGTTTACTGTAAGTGCCTAACTAACCGCACCGTTTATGTTTTTTACCTATATTCTTACTACCTCATTTAATCAAACCATACAAACTGTGATATTGCTTTATTATAATGATTGGTTATGTATATGGCAGGTAGCCATTCAGTTCATATGTTTTGCTTATTTTTATAGAAAACTTTGGACCGCAGTTCGCTAGGAAATACTATACAGCAACAATATACACACCACTTGCTTCTGCCATCAACAATTTTTCACTGAGGTTACTGACCATGCTCTGATTCTCTGAGCCCGTCATGCTACCGACTAACCTTGCTATTTTGCTTAATAGGATAGGTTAAAAGTGGTTAGAGACTATTTCTTCATTAGGAGACATATAGTGTACGCCTCTTTTCCGGTGATGTGGTAATCTAGCCCCACACACCGGCAAGGTTGTGTAAAATTGGCCAAATGCCTATAGGGCCTCATATTTATCAAGTTATTGTCTCTTTCCACAATCCACTCAGCCGCAAGGCTTCTTAATTGTTTGGATATCCCACCCGCACGTTGTACTGATCTGACTGTGGGAAGCTATCGGAGGTTTTCGAGCAGTGATGGCCAAAGTGCGGGTTCACATACACCTCCTCTGTATCTACAGATACTTATTAGTTAGACACTTTGCCAAGGAAGGAAAGCACTGCGAAAACATGTAGTTATTATTGTTATTATTATTATTATTATTATTATTATTATTATTATTATTATTATTATTATTATTATGGTAGGATAATTTATTCCCGAACCGCAGTGCATTTTGGGCATATTGGAACTTAAACCTAACGCCAGGTCAATAGTTAGATCCATAGGATTGGTGACGGACGAGATGCGCATTTCCACCCACACTCATTGTTGTGTCTAGGCAAGACCTTGGAATCTGCCACGCCCCTACGGGAAGGACAGTCGCGGTGGATATTCGTCTCTCTACCCACCACCGTTACGTCATGTCAGTTGTTAAATTTGCTTGTGTAAAATGTAACCATCGTCCAGTGATGTATGATGTGGTTATGGAGTATGGCATCTGGATTCTCACCCAGCTCGGATGTCTGGCAAAGTAACATGTATGCTTGCTGTCCATGGAAGTAGATGCTTTAAAAAGCAACCTACGGGAAGCTGGGCGTCTGCATCCAGTGGATGGACATGTCTAAAGATAGGTAGGAATTTCTGCCACTTGCGGCCAAAACTAGTTCTTGTTTCTAACACCTAACGGGTAGGTTAGGAATAGCAGAAGGCCTGCATAAATACAGCGGTACCTACCCTTGCAGTATCTTGGGCTAACATAAGATAGGGACCTGTGAACCCCTTGGGATTCACTTGCCCCGTCTTCACGTAACTCAATATGCATCACGTTAATTATATTCTCATTAGGATGGTCTTCTTCCCTTGCATTTTTGTTGAACAAGAGAGTGGCCCTTTTTGCCAGCTCTATTCCTCCGCTTCAGCATCGAAGGCATTTTCCTGTGACAGAGGCCCGCGCGAGGCACTTGCCTCTCGCAACAAGCGAAATATCCAGTGAAAGAGGCCTGTGCGAGGCTATTACCTCTCGCACCAGTAAGTAGTATCTAGGGGACCAGAGGCACTTCCCTCTCATAACATCAGGAATCTCTTTGTTTGTACTATAATGGTATAATAACTTATATTAATTTAATCAGTGACCTCGTTGCACGGATGTCTCCATTGCGGGGATACCTCTGCGGATTTACGAATCTGTGTGATACCTCCGGCGACACACGTGCAAAGTACATTAGCTGTCTATACTTTGTGTATTATTTTATATGCTTATTTACTGTCAAACGATTAACCTTGTTTGCCTAGTTTAGAAATATGTCATTTATAACTTATTCTCCATAGGTGAAAAGTACTATGGAAGACATACCGGTGACACAAATAGCTGGGATGACACCATGCAGTTCAATCTCAGCGGCAATGGTCGCACTGCCCCCACTGGAACGATTGGGTTCCACCGGCCTTAGGAGCCGGTCTGTGTACTATGCAGAGCAACGTCGCATGGGATCCAGAGCCCCGAGACTCAGAACTAGCCAGCCCCCTCGATCGTCGTGCACATGCGGTGTGACGGCCGAGCATTTAGTACCGGAACAACCCAACGGACCCCAGCGAGCTACAATAGACACCTCATTATAAATATTATATTCATGGCAGTAGAGACCCAACTCTGTTTGTCGACGTTTCATGAGAACTGACCATCTACGCCATTCACGGCGTCATTGATTATGACGCCATCCTACACGCCACATAGTTGCGTATAGCGTCATATGATTGATTAATAAACTTCGTTCAGCTTCTCTCAGTTAAAGATCAACCATTCAGACTCTTCCGGCCACAGCTGCAGCAAATCATATTCTTCAGAAAGAAGACAAAATGAACAATTTGCTATGAAAAAGGTCATTTAAAAAAATTATAATAGCTATCAGCCATCTGGCAAACGCTTGGTTGGACTTCGTACCACGCGTGTTATGCATGTATATTTCGTTAAATCTGTGTATTATTTTGGCAATGTGATAAATATAATCCATCGACTTTATGACAATATCCACATATGTAGGCCCTACCTAAGTTAAAGATACTTGCTTTATACTGTTTGATTACCACTTGGTAGATGCATTATGCGGCGCCAACGTTTGATAGATGCATAGGTGTTATCTTGGGTACACGCTGCTCCATTCTGACTCAGACACATGTACGCACGCACGCATACAGGGGGCAGGCTGTGCGCACGCAATGTAGGAATCCAGCTTTAGTTATG
The DNA here is from genome assembly GCA_034401795.1 of Chaetoderma sp. LZ-2023a. NCBI lineage: Eukaryota > Metazoa > Mollusca > Caudofoveata > Chaetodermatida > Chaetodermatidae > Chaetoderma > Chaetoderma sp. LZ-2023a. The sequence continues at coordinate 12,749 of JAVVLW010005273.1, forward strand.
CCAGTGTTGCGATCAATCGATACCTGGACTCTACGAATCTCAATTGTCAGAAATAGGTACAGATAAGCCGAACGTTGAATATTTTGAAACTAATTTGCCTATGGCAGCAACAGCGTCCAGTCAAATTAGTTTCAACATATTCAACATAATGTTTATTAAATAGTACAGACATAGAATTGGTACAACTTGACAGCCTATTTTATGATAGACTAAATTGTGTCATCCATGACTTAATTGATTATGACGTCAGCCGACATGTGATGTAGTTGACTCTGACGTTATGTTTGATCGATAAACTGAATTCCTCCATTGGGAATACATTGCAATGACATACCCTGGAAATATGAAATAGGTATCATATTTTTATTCTAAGGCCAGCTATAGCTACTTACATGACCCGTGCAACATGACACGTTTTGATCGTGATGTGTTAGTCCAAGAATACATTATAATGGAATAAAATGGAAATGTAGGTTTTACCTCCAAACAGGCAATGAACGGCAAATTGGCCAGCTCATTGTATAAGCCGTTGGCCTATCTTAAAGGGGCACACAAACAGAAATGTGGGATCAAATCGCGCCAAATAATGTGTTTGCATAATTTAAATAAAACCAAATATATTATTTGCATATTTTCGATTTCCTAGTAGGTGAATTTCGACATGGGAAGTCATTTTCTTCAATTTCCCCTGAGAAACACCGAGTGATGTCAGCGCGTGGATGACAGTTGTGGTATGACGTCATCGCGTGACCACATATTTTATTGTTGATCATTGGTAGCTCGCCACAGCCC
>JAVVLW010005275.1:0-10954 GCA_034401795.1 Chaetoderma sp. LZ-2023a
TTTATGTTTCTTCCACGAGGATTTTTTGTAGTAATTGTCATCATGAAAAGCAGATAAAAATTGGAACTAGATTGCTCGGTCGATCCCCACCGTCACCACTTTGGCCTCTTGAGCCGGCCCCTGGGGTAGGGGGGATATTCTCTTGCACGCCAGAATCATGTGTGTAACTTGTCTATCAAATTTGTTGAATTCAATGCAGTGGAGTTGCATTACAATCAAATTCTTGACCTTTTAACCCCTTCCTCACCCCTTGATGTGAAATCAAACATAAATGTTGTCACGCAATCTGCAATTATATAGGTAACCCACATGCCTTCTTCTTTTCGTTCGCTGATCATACCGCCAGTCCTGTAAGTGACTATCGACATGATCATAAGCGTTAAGTGCGTGGATCCATGGTTTATTAGAGTGCGCCATGCGGCCTGGAACCTCCGTCTTCAGCACTCGAGGTTTCTGTCAGGGTTACCTCACCCTTACCTCCTTTAGTCGCCTCTTACGACACGCAGAGGATACGGAAGGTGTATTCTAAGCCCCACCTACAGGGCAACCCACATGCCTGATTTGTTTGAATTCCACACAACGGTTTGGGAATAGATAGCGTGATGGACAATTTTTAGGATATTTAACCATAGAACCCTGACCACATGCACACACGCACGCACACACACACGTAGAGGTCACACAATCAACAATTATATGAATAACCCGCATCAGATTTGGTTGAATTCCACCGAGTGGTTTGAGAGGAGAGAGTATGTGGGACTATTTTTAGGACATTTGACCTTTGAATAGCGGTGGAGCCAGACATAAATGTCATCATCCAATCCACAGTTATATGGGTAACACAACAGTTTGAGAGGAGACAGCATAACGGACAGATTTTAGGATATTTTACCTACCAATTTGGGTGAATTCCACCCAATTGTTTTGGGAAGCGATTACGTACGGACATATAGACGGAGGTGATTTGAACATCCTCTGACATTTTTTCAAAATAAACATTTTATAAAGTTAATACATTAATATTTCTCATAACTGAAAAAATTTGCGATGAATCAACTGTCACATGTTTGCCGACATCACAATAAATATGATGTAGCTCAAGGTCTGTCACAAATGTAAATGAATTGTATGTCGTGATTGAATTTATAATTTAGTAGGAGTATAACAGCAATAACGGCCAGTCAAATTAGTTTCAAAATATTCACCAGCTTACCTGTATAGTTAGCTTGAAATACAGATTCTGGGAATAGTTTCAAACTTTCAAATTGATTCCAATACATGATGGTAAAATGTGGGTGGAGTTTGGCTTGAAGCGGGCAGTCTAGGAATCGATCCCTTTATTGTACTAATTACATATTAAAAAAATGGCAAAATTCTAGATTGTGAAATTAAAGAAATTATTATTAAAATAATGTTTTAATAATCCCTAACACCAGCTTTCCCCTGCACCCCCGCACTCATCCATGCACACGCTTAGATGGTGTCCGGGTAGGTACGCACCCACCATAGCTAATTGACGGTTTCCAGACCATCAGACTACAATATCATGTTAATAAAAATGCTGTAATGAATATAATGACCACATGAATATAGAGGATGGTTTCTCAGAACATTTCATTTTCATAATTTCCTCAACACCTCACCCCCTCAAAACATGAGCTAATCTCTTGAAATTATACACATTCTCCCTTAATATTACTAGATTTACCAATGGGGCCCAAATTTGTAGTGTTGTGGGGTGGAGGGGGCGACACCAAGGAGGTCATCCTTTTTTGTAAAACGTCCTACTCCATAAAGTAAAGTAGTGGTGTTAAGTCTATTTTCCAGAAATTTCTGGTTGGGGAACATTCCCAAAACCAGACCTGTCTTATGGGAGAAGAGACCAGACCTTTTCCGGCCAGCCTCTGCATTGCACCCCACTAGTTTTAATGCCATCGATGTGACACTGGTATGAAGTCAGATAGAGGAAGGGGGTGGTTGGGATAATGTCAGCCCTTCCCACCCACACACTTCAAGTTCCAAGGTGCCCATAACACCTGTCAGGTGGTCTGTTTAATTGACTGACGTGGTTAAACTAGCATACACACTACTTATATCATCGTAGAGCATCAATGGCAGAATGGAGGAATCTGGTTTTAGCTATGCTCCACCCATCTCTAGCTCAGCTCCACCCACACTACCCCTGTGTTTGGATCGATCGATCCCTGACTATCAATTTCCAGAAAATTATACACAATTAGTTTCAGAATATTCAACCGCATATTTATTAAATAATAAAGACACAATTCGTACAACAATGCTTATTCCGTCATCAATTAAGTGTTCGTGACGAACTTATCTTCGTCAATCATGGCATAACTGATTATGGCATCATCATACGCGTCACGTATATGATTATGACGTCGTATGATTAACTGAGAAACTGGAATCCTCCAATGGTTTTCTTTCTATGTATCTATTTAGATTTAGATCAACGTAAGCAGATAAATGTAAGAGACATTGCAGAAATATTTGATAAATGCTTACTTCTGTAACTCAAGCACTATAACATCTCTGGAAATATACTGAACTCGATGAGGTAGTTTCTCACAAGTAGCCCGTGAGTTTGGAACAGTTAGTAAAAATTAAGATAATGTTGAAATCGGTCACAATTATTACTGTTAATGGAAATTATAAAACAACCAGAAAGGGCTTCTTACCGTCCTTCCTAAAATAAGTTATACATTCTACATCACCACCTCAATTGTAATGGTTCTAATGATGGGCAGTACGTTAGTGAAAGATGTAAGAGCATGAATTATCAAATTGCCATATCTATGCGTTATTGGCCCTTACCCCTCTGATGTCTTCATTCTATCTTTTCATTGTGCCAGTAGCAAAGAAACTGGTGTACATTTTTAAACAATTTTTGGTGGACGATGTTGCTGTCTACGACAGTACCATCTTCCACAAAAAAAATTTTTTTAAATGAACACCAGTTCGTCTTAATTTAATTTGAAAATGTAAAATTTTGACATCGGAGTGCTAAGAGTTAAACTACATACAACATACCAACGTCCGCAGTCTTGCAGATACATCTATGCGAAAACATTTTGAAGAGATGACGACAAATCAGGTAAACCTACTTATAACCTCTTATGACACTATTTCTGTGCATGCTATGGTATTTAAAGTTGACAAACAAACCATTGGTTCTTCACACATTTGTCACTACCTCTGAGGGTGGAACTTATTAAAGAATTTGAATTGCTGACCAAGCACCGGGTATTATCTCGTATTCCTGAAGAATTGATTGCATTTATGGCCCATGAGGTATTAGACGTTCTAGTTGATCATGTAAATGCATTAGTACACTTGTGTAACACCTGCCTCATCTGAGGACAATGCTAACATTTCTTACCATGATATTTGAATGAAAGCTTTTTCCTGCAGAGGTGACAACTACTATAGACTGCCACCACCCAGAGATAACACCGCCCCACAGGAATACAGACCATTCGGTTGGGAACGATCCAGACAAAATGTTCTAAGAATGTGCAAGTCAAGAAGAAAGATGGGTCAGCCTCATCTGGTACAGGTCTTAAGTGATAAGAGATACATTGACACTCACAACTGTGTGCAACACCTCAAGAAAAGTGTGGCTGAAGCGGAAATCAGTCCTATCCGCTTAAGAAATATCAGATGGAGACCAAGAAACCCTTCATAGTTCTCCTTGGAAACGTCGTCTGGTCACAAGAGTATATGATTCAAACCAGGCTAAGGCACTGAACTACATCACTATTGACAAGTTCATTGGAGCAAACCCCGTTCGAAATTGCAAGATCATCTCCATCAGGTCAACATACAGAATCGGACCGAATTTGCGAACACCACTTCCTATCGACAACTACCTTCACAGAGAGAAGATAGCATGCTGGGATATACAGCCCGTTGAGGAACTTTGAACAACGGGTCCAAGCACAATGTAGAGAATTTAAAAGGAATTGCAGCAGACCAAGAAACAAGGTGGATAAGAACCTCGGTAATAAAGCAAGGGTGGCATGCCCCCATCAGCATGGTTTCACAGTCGTCTTCAAAGCTAGAAAACGATGGAGTTCAGCTCACCGCCAGTTGGCTCAGGTGATGAAAATGATACAATCGAGACTGCTTTTAATAATCTTCCAATACCAACATAGCCAGATTGTCCATAATTCCTTCACTGGTTCAACCCGTCACCACTGCGTCCTCTGTCATCACAACCGCTAAACACAAAGTTTACAGTTGAATAATGCCAAAACCATGTAATTACTCACGCCCAATTTCATACCCGAGTGTCAAATGCAGTGCTTGTATTGCGGACAGATGGGACACGAAACGTGGCAGTAGACAATCTCATTCAGTGGCGAATGTCAACAAGATGACATCTGCAGTATGTCCGCTCAATCCTGATGCAAAGGAATTCCAACCGTTAAACTAGCACGTATACCAGATAATGAACTGTCTGCTCAACTCAAAAACATGTGTGGACATGAACAGTGGTACGTCCTATCCTGTTAACCGGTCCCTGTTATTGAATGAGTCACATCCTGCCCTTATGGTATCAAGAAAATCTCATTCAGAGCCTCGAAATGTCCCGCAATAACGAATTTGAAGTGGACCCATTTTAACAGCTCCAACAGAAGCTGCACATTCGGAAATTGATGCTGCCCTTCGCGTCCAATGGAATGGCTACCCCCAAAGAAACTGAAAAGATCCCTTGTGGGATTAAATGGCATTAAAAAAAGCGTAGCGTCCGCTCTGGATCCGCCTTTTTTATGCGAAATGGGCCTCCGCACCAGGCCGCCGGAGAAAAGCCACCTCTAGTACTGAACACCGCCTTCATCAAACCTATAAATATGAAGCTGTTTCCTCCAGTAGTGCTAGATCCTTGCAATATACCACTGGATCTCTCAATACCGGTAGTGACATCTCTTAAGTCCTTATAGCCATTATCAGCTTTAATATTTACAGCATTCCAGGTAACGCTCATTGTTACAGCAAATCGCTGAGTACTTGTATATTATCTGGCTATTTTAGCTATTCAAGACAGTCGGTCGACACTGATTTACTCAGCTGTAATTTTCAAACGACTCACGGTCATGGAGGATCATTATTGTCTGGAAAAAGGAACTCGGCAAGATAATTACTCCTTTAGATGAGGGGAACAATCGTGATGTCATCAATACGTTATTTGCATACAGGCAACTCCACTGATGAATGTGTTCTAATGGCTGAACATCTGAATAAATCTGTCCATTGTGGCCACCTGCTTTTTGAGACCAGAAGATAGTGGTTCGGTAAGACCGGGAGTCATAAGATCTTCTGGTCTAAAATGTTTTCTTAAAGCAACTCTGACAATTAAAAACCTTTCATGAGAATCTTTCCTTGAAAATGACATTCGTTTTTAAATTGTTTCAACTTTTGTAGAAAGTGTGACAATACATAATCAGCATAGATTTACACTCTCATTCACCTTTTAATATAAGTGGAGTTTCCGGTTCGGAAGTGGAGTTCCAGTCCGGAATTGGGCATTTCCGGTCTGGAAGTGGGGTTTCCGGTCCGGAAGTGGACATTTCTGGTCCGGAAGTGACCTTTTCCATCCAGAAGTGAGGGTTTCTGGTCTGGAAGTGGTGTTTCCTGTTCCTATTTCCGGTTCCCCGTTCATAGGATTTCCCCTACCCGTTTATCGACCTGAACCCCCCCTGTTTATAGAAGGGACCAATAGAACCCCCACCCCACCCCGTTTACCTAAGCCCAATAACTACTCGCATGATGCTAGGACGTGGGCGCTCGCTTCCATTAGACAGTGTAATTGCTTGGGTTGAGAGTGAGCTCAACAATCCGTCATTATATGTTGAACCTCTACACCTGAGATTGGAAAGCTGTGAGACACCATTTTCCAACCACTTAAGTGTCAGAAGCGCTGTCATGACTGTCGCCTAAGAATGCTTCAGCATATATATGACAACATGGAGCAGAAATTAGATGTTAAATATCGCATCCAGGCCCCGGATGAAAAGACAAGCCGCCATACCATCACCTACAAACCAGCAACAAAACGTGCACTAAAAGCTAATGACATCAAATGGTTTGCTTAAAGTGAGATGGGAAGAGAGTTATACTTTAGTGTTTGGAGGAACACACGGGAGGAGGAAGAAGTTTTTAGTCGTTGCTGCCTAATTGATCCGAAGTTCTCAGCGGGCGTCCAGAGGCGGGCCTTCTGTGTGTGTCTAACTCTAACACTTTTTAGAGGGAGCAGTGGTTTAAGCTAGTTAGAATGTTTTGCGGGTTAAGGCCTCGGGTGGCTGCAGAAGGATGCAGTCAGTTATGCTATGCGAGAACCTCTTCCCTTGCAGGATCGGGTGAATCTTTGGCTCAGGGCTTTTATAGACCACCTTGAGTGGCGTTTCTTGTTAAGTATGTCGGAGGAAATATCAATTCCAGTGGGAAAGCTTAAGCCAGCTGAAGAAAAGTGTTTTCTTGGCCAGCAGGTACCGTCCAATCTGGGGAAGAGAAAAGGCTATCAGCTTTTTCCTCTACTCTGTCAGGTTGGTACAGCTATATTTAGGTAATTTCTAGTGTTAGCATGGTCATATTGGGATAAGTTTAAGTCAAATGGGTGCAGGGTATAGCCTTGGTTATGTGCAACCTCAGTGGTAGTAGGGTTATAATATGGATTTAAGACTGCAAGCATGAAATCTGTATTAATTAGAGTTACTTAGAGTTGATTTCTAGCACAGTACGGGTTGATACTTTCGGTGATTGGGGCTTTGAAGTCTACATATACTATATCTTGGTTTTCCCAATGTTTGTTGAGTTTGTTCTTGAAGCTATTTGCACTCAGTGCGGTTGCAACACTATCGGGCAGATTATTCCATAGATTTACCACTCTTAGCACAAATGCACTTTTTCGTAGTCCACTTTTCGCTGTTTGTGGGAAGAGTTTGTTTTGATTACCTCGAGTCCCTGAGTGTGGTGCCATGTCCTTCCACAACTTGAGGAAAGGTTCTGCTTTGCGGTCGTATTTCTCATGCAGTATTTTATAGACTTCGATCATGTCTCTGCGAATCCTTCTATGACTTAGTGATGGGAGCTTTAATCTACGTAGCCTTTCCTGATACGGAAGATCTTTCATACCCGGCAGTTGCTTGGTGGCCCGTCATTGTACTTTTTATATTTGTTCGTTCATCATCATCATTATCAGCATTTGCTCAGGACTTAAGCCGTAGGCTTTTCGTCTCGTCGATGTCTTAAGCTTATAATTAGCAGATATGGAAGAGAGGATTTGACATTGTATGATTACTGTATTCTGCGGTTGTAGTAGAAGAAACATCCTACAGCTGCAATTAGTCCTTCGCTTTTGCCCACTGTGTCTTGTTCTCGGCCAAAATCCTTAGCTTCCTCAGGTCGATACTTGACTTGAGTGTACCTAATCCTGTTTTCTTGAGGCCACCTCGTAGCATGCTTAGCAGATTTATGCAATGAAGTCCTTTCCTGGCTCTGTATTTGCTGGCTCCGAGTAGGGCGAATTCCAAGGTTCTCTGTGCTGGTGTGTCTTCTGGCATCCTTAGCACATGGCCAAACATGGACCATCTTTGCTGTTCGACTTTTACTGACAGCAGCGACGTATTACATGTCATGTATAGTGCATCGTTGGAAATGGTGCTGTCTGACCATCAGTGTCCAGTGATGGTGCGTAGGTGTTTGCAGTGGTACATGTCTAGTTTGTCTAGAGTTGCCTTTGGAGCTGGTACAGTTATACATCATCAAGGATAGCAGGTTGCATTGTATAAACGTAGTCTTTTTACCAAGGGCATCTTTGATCTACGAATCCATAGCTTCCAGATGGACTGGAAAGTTATGTTCCCGACGATGCAGCATGCAGCAATGCCAGCAGTACTGCAAAGCAGTGAGCCCAGGGTTTTACTTTTCCTCCATGGTTTGCCGCCCTGGAGTGGATCGTCATTTTCTTTAGTTTCATGCTTTGTAGAGAGGTGTATGTGGATGGACTCTGTTTTGGATTCATTCATAAAGAGATTCTCAATTTTTAGTTTGCTTGCAGCTATTGGGAGAAGTTCGTCAATGGGTTGAAGAGATTCTCAATTTTTAGTTTGCTTGCAGCTATTGGGAGAAGTTCGTCAATGGGTTTCTTTTCCTCGTCTATAAAGTCCACATCGTAGGCATATTCCATCTCTAGTGGCATGCCCAGTATTGACATCAGGGTGTTTGGTCTTGTGGCATTTTCCTGCACGGATTTCAATGCAGCAGCCAGGTAACAGGTGAAAAGCACGGGGGATAGACCATCTCCCTGTGGGGAGCCAATTGCAGTCTCAAAATCTACAGACTTCACTGACTTGACTCGTACTCTCAGCTTGGTGTCGGTAAGCAGTCTTACTAGTCATAGCTCATCTTCATTGCAATTGGCCTGGCGTAGTACATCCAGGATCTTTGAGTGCCTAATTGTGTCAAAGGCTCATGACATGTCAATGCCCATTTTGTGGAATTCCCAGTATTTGAACATGACTACCGACACAAGCATGCGTTGAGCCCATACAATGTATGTGCAGCTGCGTCCACATTTGAAGCCACTTTGACATGATCCATTGAAGTCATCGATCTTGTCTCGGATGCGGCATGAGTAACTTTGGATAGGATTTCCACATGCTGTTAAGGAGCACAATGGGCCGCAGATTGGCTGGGGGCCAGGCTTCTTGGGATTGGATAGCGTGATAAGGGTGCCTTGGCCTACAGCGTCGATGTGAAGGTGGTGCATAAAAGCTAAATTGATTAGGTGCGTGATCGGTTTTGAGATAATGTCACTTGCATATTTGAATAGTTCATTTCTCATGTCATTAGGTCCAGATGCACGTCCATCTTTCAGGGCTTTAAGTGCCTTCTCAACTTCTGCTGTATTAATTGGTGTTGGTAATGGCCTGGGATCTCCTGAGAATGGGTGCGAGGGCTCATCATCGTGATCAGTGAACTGTTCCTTGAACCATTCTCGAATTGCCTCGGCTTTGGTCAGTCCGGATAAAATGCTCTTCAGAGTTGTGTACAGTAAGTGGTGGTGTGTAGTCCGTAACTCTCAGGGAACGGGCTGCCCAAAACATTTTGTGGCAGTCATCTGTGGCAGTGATTTCATCTGCTAGGGAGTCTGCTTGTTGGATAGCAAGATCTTTTAAGCATTTGCTAATGTGGCGCAGAATGTTATTGAGTTCCTGGCGTAGTTTGGTGCAATCTTCACTTTGGTCACTTTGATACATGCGCAGTCGTAATGCTTTCTGTTCTGCTGACAGTTTTACTACGAGAGGGTAGTCAGTATACCTAGTTCTGTTGTTTTTAGAATGCCTATGGTGCTAGTAGCTGGTGATTCTATAGATATCAGTATTTTGGTTAGCTATTTGATCTCTGAGGGCCTTTTTGTATGACATTTGAGTGTCAGTATCGCTGATGAGTTGTAGGTGACTCTACCCTCTTGCCTGGTATGGTGTTTATACAGTAGGTAGAGCTGGTTCATATGGAGGCGTGTAGTGGCTGGCTTATGGTCAGAATTGAAGTCTGTGCCTCCATAGGATTGAGCATCCCGAAGTAAACGTTTTGCTGCAGTCTTGCATAGTATGAAATCTATTTGTTTGAAGACAGCTGTTGTAGCCTTAGAACCTTTTGTGGCTTTGCGTTCAGCAATGCGTCCAGTCCATGTTGTCAGGCGTATTTGTGGCAAATAGGTCATTGGAACTAAGGAATGCCACCAATGCATCTCCATTGCTGTAACGAGTGCCCTCTCCATACGATCCCATGCATAAGCCAAGTCCTGAACTTTTGTCTGCAATGCCGAGTTTACCCAGCTTGGAGTTGAAATCTCCACACACGAACAGTTGCCATCTAGCTAGGATAGTAATGGCGGAGCATAGTTCTGCATAGAAGGAATCTAACATTGCTGGATTCTCTTGCTCTTTCGGTATTGGCCCATATGCGTTGACTATGTGACATTTAGTTGTGGTGTGTTTTCACGTTGGTATAGCCAGGTCGATAAATCCAATGCGATCACTGACGTATCCAAGACTAATGACATGGTCCAATACCCTTGGTCTGATTACAAAGCCTAATCCCCAGTAAGTGAGCTGTTTTTGTTCCATGAGTACTAGCTTATGGCCTGTCTGAAGTTGCTGCTCTGAGTGTTTAGCTACATTAGTCTCTTGAATGCATGTAATATCGATTTATAGTGTTCACAGTCTGCACCCAAGGTCCGCCTCTTCGATGTTGCAGTCAGACAACGTACATTCCACGTACCTATGGTAAGCTCCTGGGAAGATTGCGTCATCCAAGGATGTCGAGCACAGTTTCTTGTTAGAAGAACGTTAGACATAGTCAGAGGTACCTCTGTATGCGGATGTCAGTCCACAATCCTTGATGACTTAGTTTCCAAAAAAGTTGGTACTTACGGAGGAGACGGGCGTGGAGGTGTCATCTTTGACATTGGTACATGCTATTACTTATTAGTCATAGATATTGTAGATATCTTAATATTTGCTAGTTATTATTATGGAATGTGCATGCCCAGCAGCCTTCAGCTGCGGTGTGCCGCCTATAGCTGATGGACTTGACTTTAAATGCTGTTTTATGAGATGCTTATGCCAGTCAAAATCACGCGTCTAGAGGAAGAGGGTGTGGCCAATCCCATCGTGGGGGCCACAACAACGCCCAATGATGCGGGAACCAGCACAACAACAACAATAGGCAAAACTTGCACGAAAGACTACAATAGATCACTAAACAGATCTTCGTGCTCAGCAATCTCGTAATAACACTCAGCACAACCATCGCGACACAATCCAACACTAGACCGCAACCCACCACAGCCTCAGCAGCACCACCAAACACGTGCTTTGGATGTGGTCAGCCGGGCCACTGGAAGGATCGATGCCCAAGCCGG